>SNQJ01S0166413.1:6636-19601 GCA_010110895.2 Picea sitchensis | reverse complement strand
CATCAACATTTAATGTTTGGCGCAGCCATATTACAATGTTCCAAAATTTGAATGCTGGCGCTGTCCAGCTGTTCTTTGCTCCACGCGCTGGCTCGCTTGGTTGAGTGAGCGATGCTCCTGCATCAACACCACAGGGCAATCAAGACATGTGGGGAAACAAAGGCCATGGGAGATAATCAATAATCGATCTAGACTATAAAAACTTCAATCAACAATCTAGACAATCAGTATACTTACCCAATTAAACAAGCATATCCCAAGCATAAATCCTACAACAACCTACCATACAAAATGAAAAAAGCGTATCGTTTCCTGATCGCCCACTCTGAGCTGAAATCTCGCACGCTCCGTGCAACTCCCGCTTGCTGACCGACAAGACTTCACCGATACCTCCCAGGCAATGCTAGGGGTACTCTTCTTCCCCCTTATCCCCCTGAGCTACAAAGGGGCCACCCACTCTAACTAGAGAATCAAATAGTTCCCAGCTCGCCTCGCAAGGTTGAGCTACCACTCCTCACCAATCTGGGTATCCCAAGTCCCACAAGTGAAGTCAATCAAGTAGATATTTCTACAGCATAATGTTACGCAAAATAGAAGAACCCCTTGATCCTTCTCCTCCCTCCATTATATAGAGTTTCAGACCCCTTTACCTTCCCAAAATCCCATTTAAATTAATGTTTAAAAGTTAATTCCTAAAAGTTCCTCCCCGTACAAGTGTCACCCATCCCCTTCATTCCTCCATAAATTAATTTCTTTTATTTCCCTCACCCACCTAGAGTCACTCCTAGATTCTCTCCTAGGTGTCCCCAAATTCTCTTACAGTTTATAATGACTTTCTCCACTATTAATTTGCTAGTTTTGTTTAAAATTAGAAAGTTTTTAAATGTTAGATACCTTACTAAGTTTGACTTTCTGTTTTTTTCCCTTGTGTTTCCCTCTTTTTCCTAGTTTCCTAATTATTTTAGATTTCCTCTTTCCCCTTTTAATTTAGAACTCAAAATGGTAGGCGTGGAAGTTACCTTTTTCCCTTCCTCCCCCCCTTTTTTTAAACAATTATTTATTTTATTTTTATTTTTATAAATCTCTCTCTCTCTCTCTATATATATATATATTGTTAAAAGGATAGAGAAAAATTTTCCACTAGTATAATTTAGACCTAGACTTTAAATTTCGTGGGCGACATTTTATTAGGGAGCTTGTTTTAAAAATTCTTATCTCGTTATTAGTCCTAAGGCCATCTAGGTTCATTTATTTATCATTAATAATGTCACGTGCCCTTCAGGATGCACTAGCTACTCCAAGGGTGCCACTCGCCTCATCTGTTTCCCTTGTGTGACGTTCCCTTCAGGATGCACCACATGCTCCAAGGGTGCCACTCGCCTCATCTGTTTCCCTTGCGCGACGTGCCCTTCAGGATGCACCACATTCTCCAAGGGTGCCACTCGCCTCATCTGTTTCCCTTGCGCGACGTTCCCTTCAGGATGCACCACATGCTCCAAGGGTGCCACTCGCTTCTTGACCGACTTGGTAGACATAAAAAAACCCTGGACTCAATACTTCACCAGGTGAACTTGTGGGAGACTAAGGGCCTCTAAGGAATAAGCCCCCCACCTTATTACACGCCCCTTAGAATCATCATGAGCGACTGTCGCAGTCTTCCCTCATGACATCGTGGGTCCTCTCGAACTAGGTAACCGTTAACCCACAGTTCGAGCCACGACAAGAGTGCTAGTAGGCTGTGGCAAGGCTGCTGTCTACACCTCTCCCTCAACCTCTCTGGTCGTTGTTCGTGACCCTTTACTCCACATGTGAGTTTGGTCGACAAGATATCGTTAACCTGCATCATCAACGAATCATGTCAGAATATATCCATATCATATCATCTAATCATATGTACTAATATCACATATAAAACAATCAAACCCCAATGGTACACTCCCCTACTTGATCCAGAGTCCAAGGGGTTCCATCGATGCCTCTGCATCCTTGAGGTCCAAGATCCTGCACACTCAGTAAAACCGAGTCAATAGCACATGTCTATGTCAATGTAGTAAAACAACATGTCATCAACCCATAACACCTCATAATCAAAATCAATGTTTTAATAGCATAAAATCCGGATCGCTTGCGAGCAAGTGTCCTAAAAGAATAAGTTCACTCAGTGCGCAAGAGCGGGATGTTACACTTGGAAATGAGAGAGCGATTTTAGTCAAGAGAGACAATATCGAGACCCAACTTTCTATACTTGGACCTCGTCAGGGACATGCACTGAAAAAACCGATCAAGAACAACCTGCTCTGATACCACTGATCCAGATTATTTTCGACACAAAATGAGAGTTGAGATATAATAAAAAAATGCACAGAGATATAGTGGATATCCAATAATATAACAAAAATGTATCAGAGATGAAACCATAAACATAGAGATACAATAATACATGATTTCTATTAATGAAATAAATGTACAGAGACTGTAAAAATACAGAGTGAAAGACTTGCTAGAATGATGACAACTTATCTCTGAGAAGAGATGTGACGGCTACTCGCATTCAAAAGAAGATGATTACAATGAGGATATGAAGGCCTTTTTAAAATAAACAAGAATGCCAAAAACCCTAGACATAAAAAACCTAACCCTAGGAGATGAAGCGTCAAAAATCATGTGGGCCCTGTTTGGGTAAGTTAGTACATCAACTTCCTAGGGTTGTAACTTTTGCATACTATCTTCGTTTTAGGCGCACGATAGCTCGTTGGAAAGGTATCGTTGAGGAGATTCATTTAGGGGGATCAATAAGATATTTTGGATATCATTGAGAACCTCTATCTCGAAAAACCTTCATTTAGGCCCTCAAAATGGCCCCAGAAGTTAAAAAACTGCTAAAAATAGTAAATTACCAAAACTGTCGGAAAATTGTTTATAGACAGTTGGAAAAGGTGGGTGGCCACCGATATCCACCTAGATCACAAGGCCACTTGAAGGAGCACCATGTAGCATAATAGAGGGGTGTTCATTAAGAGTGGATGGTTAGACAAAGCCTCACAAACCCCATATAACTTATATAATATTTTCCTAACCATATGAGGCCTTCATGACTTTGAAAATATTAAATATTGACCATAGTACATAGGAACCATTCTACCTTATGTGTCACTAGATGACACATCAATAATACAAATTGGAATGACATGTATGTGTCTAGGACAATCATTAAACATCATGCTTCCCTCATCTTTTCAAAATCACATGGGTGATCTATAATAAATCAATTTGAGAAAACTCCATGACTGTGAGAATTAGATACCGATGAGAAACCTTGATCACCCTTCATTTGACACATACAGAATGATCCACATTTGTTGATTGACAAGTTATTTGTTTTTGTAGGTAAATAATTTAGAGTTCTTATATGATAGGGGAATATTAATGTATCTGAACAAAATCTCATTATAAAGATATTCCAGTATAATAAGATAGCACACAACTTCACATAAATAACAATTAGAAACTAAAAGAAAACAACCACATAAATTGATTACCCTTTTGTTAATTATTTAAATAAAAGTAAAGCTTTTTATTTTCAATAAATTCTCTAACATTAATACGAAATAGATAAAATTCTCTAACATTAATAGAGAAATAGATACTTATTATTTTAAAAAGTATTACATTGCTTTTCTTAATCTTCACAGCATAAATTGATAGTTTTCAATTTATACTTATTAAGTATTTGCAACTAAAAGCATTGGAATTTAAAATAATACATACATATTTAAAATAAATTATAAATTGATACATCTTGTGAAAATTAAAGTTAGCCCGATTTAATGAACAAAATGATAAATTCAAGTACAAAAAATGATTGTATTATTTTATTTGAGGACAAAGAGCCTTTTTGTTGTTTTCAGTAGAACCAACATAGGTGGAGTCACATGCTCCAAGCTCCAGAATGTACCCAAAATCGTTAAGAAAAGATCGATTGATCTTGCGCAGCAATTAGTGTAAACATTTGAAAACAAAATAATCTTCCATCATTATCAGAGAGAACAGTTAGGAACCATTAAAATCTAAATGGAGAACGGAAAGACAAAAACTCTTTGATCTTGTCATCACGGAGAATTACCAAAGCAAAGAGTATTCTGTAGTCATGACTTCTTGATTAGACAGCAAAGGCTAGAAAAATTTATTCCCATCAGTTCATGTAAATAGCAATTCGTGATTGCAACTTGGTGTTGTCTGGATAAAAAAATATCCAATCATGTTTGGATTCATTATAAAGGTTTGTAGGAATTTTATCTTTCTAGCAGATTCAAACATTTATGTGTATCATCCACATCTATCTTGCCTTCAAATAAGGTGATATCAATTTTTTTTTGTATTTTCAAGGGGGTGACGTCTCCAAAGTGATTGATTGATGAAGATGTGTCGTATGTTGACATCTATCGAAGGATCTGTGTAACATTTTAAAAGGATCTTCTGCTCCATCATCTCTCTTTTCTTCTGCCATGGGAGGCCATCGTGATCAGTGGGGACGGTTTTGCTAGGGCTCAATTACTTCAAGTCCCAACTCCTTGTACCTTGAACTCATTGGGGAGATGCACAGAGAAACAAATAAAGAACAAACCACTCTGATACCACTGATTTAGATTTATAAATGTAACGAAATGAAATATAGATGTATAACAAAGAAACACACAAAGATATAGTAAAAGTTGACTTCTATTAATAAATAGAACTTGCTAAAATTGTAAAAATGCTGACTGGAATAAACTTGCTCGAATGGTGGCAACTTATCTATGAGAAGAGATGTGACGGCTATGTTTATTCGCAAGAATATGAGTGAAATGAGCCTCCAAATTCTTTTTTAACATAAAATATAAATGAGAAAACTCTGAACATCCAAAACCCTAACCTCGAGAGATGAAATGCCAAAAGGTTTGTGGGCCCTAATGGAAGTAGTTGATACGTCAACTTCCCGAAGGCGTAACTTTTGCATACAATCTTTGTTTGGGGTGCTCGATACACCATTGGAATGATATATATGAGGAGTACATATTCCGTTCGGCTTAACATCGCAGCACACTACATGTTAAGCATGCAGTGTTCGAGAACTGACGTCATTTAGGGCCTCAAAAGCGCCTCAAAAGTTTGGGACTACGAAAACTTAAAAAAATACCAAAATGAAACTGTTCTTTAAACCAGAATTAGAAATGGGTGGGTGACCACCAATATCCCACCTAGATCATTTGTATTGATACAACTACAATGCCTCTTCATTGGAATTGGCCAAACAAACTAAAATGATCCTACATCAATCATTTCACAACAAAGAAGAATACAAAATGAAACATAATTTAAAATGTATCCAAAAAATATTTTAATGACATATATGAAAATGCATTATTCTAAAAGAAATACCATTACTATCTAATTACTTCGTCAATGCTATATACACTACGTTTTCTATATCCATTTATCCAATGTCATGCACCACAGGATAAAACCCTAATTTTACATTTGTAATTTGATTTTTTTGTTATTACTATGTCAATGGTGAAACTAGTAGCATTCAATGCTCGAAATTGAATACCATATACCTGCGTGGCAAGGATAACCCCGTAATTTCATAAATACCCCTATAAAAATATCATTGAATTTATATTATAAAAAAATCAATTTTATATACCCTCACCATAAACTACTCAGTGATGGGAAACATTTGTTATTTATCTAAATTTATCCCTTTAAATAATATTAAAGGATTTACATTATAAAAAGAAAATGCTATTACTATATTCAACATTGCATTGCAAATTGCAAAAAATAATATTAAAGGATTTACATTATAAAAAGAAAATGCTATTACTGTGATTTCTTGTTGCATTACAGAGTGCAAAATAATGTTTATAGTGAAACTAGTAGCATTCAATGCCAAAAATAAAATACCATATACCTGGGTGGCAGGAATAACTCCATAATCTTGTAAATAAATTATCCACCTCTCTTTGCTCGTATTTTAGAATTATTTTTTGCTATCTGTGTGCCTTACTTTAAATACAATAATCATTTTAGTAATAATTTTCTAAATAAAATTTAGAAAAGCCTAAAAGTCAATTTTTTTTAGAAAGTCAATGTTTCACCATCAAATGTCACAATCAACATGTATTTTGCAACTTTTATTATCCAACAACAGATACTAGCAATAAATCCCTAATATATTTGAATGGGTATTATACAAAGAAAATGAACACAACCACAAAGGCTACAAGTCCATAAGGAATAGCACATAATAGAAACAATCCTGGAATTTCTTAAAGAAATCAGTAAATATTACTTCATGGCCCTCAAGTCATGTTCAATTTCTTATACACAATATCGTGAACATTCCTAGCATGCTCCAATGGAAAGTTCTACAAGAGAACAAACACTCTATTGGTTTTATAAAAACTTATGAAATCCCTCCATCTCTACTTAATGACCTACCACCTTGACCCCCTCTCAAAACTCCTTACGAACTAGCATCAATTAGCAATTTTGGCCAAACATACCACAATTAGAGAAAAAGGGAGATAGTGGGAAAACCCTATCCGAGTACCCTCGAAGCTCTAGAAAACCTGGAAGGTGATCCATTAATGAGGACCACAAATGAAACCAAGTGGACACAACCCATAATCCAATTTACGACAGATAGTTCCATTCCCATTTTCACCAAGACTAAACAGAGAAAGGTCCATATTACTCTATGGTAAGCTTTAGATAAATCCAATTTAAGGATCGTCGCCACCTGGTGAGATTGTTTTATTGGGTGGAGAGCCTCGTGCACAAGTGCTACCGCATCGTGAATTTGTCTACGGTGCAAGAAATCATATTGTCCTTTAGAGATAATCTCACTTAGGATAGGATTTAATCTTCTAGTAATAATTCTAGCCACTATTTTGTAAATTACATTACAAAAATATTATTAGGCAATATTGAAGCTTACACCATCAGTTTTTTAGGAATAAGAGTGATGAACATAGAGTTAAAATAACCCAAAACATTACCCTACCTTTGAGATTCTCTTACCGTGTTTAAAATGTATTCCTTCAACATATCATAGAACCCTAGGAAAAATTCCTGTAAGAAGCGTCATGTTCTGCTCTTCCATGTTTATAGAGAGGTGTAAGATTAGACTCCCTCGATACCTCTTCTATTAGAGCCTGATTCATTTCCTCAAAATCTGGAGGAGATTTTGAGATGAATTCCAGGATCTCTTAAATCAAGAAATCACTTGGCTCTTGAAATAAGGTTTTAAAATGGCATACCCTTTTCTCCACCTTATCCTTAAAGGAATGGACCATGGGAACATCTGCAACCCTGATTTTCCATATTGTATTCACGTTTTTACATAAATTTGTAATTAGGGATGATTTTAAGGATGGAAATTTATTTTGAAATGTAGAAATCTTGAATATCGCCTAATCCTTCATATGTCAACTATAAATGTTGTGATATGTTTTTTAAAATATTCAAGTTTCTAAAATTTTATATAGTTTTATAAAATTTTTTGGCAATTTTTAGGTAAAATAATTTTATCCTATAGAATTTGGGCAAATCATTTTTAAAATATAACGAATCGTTTTTGGAAAAGTATGGAAAATTAGACCATGAAACAAATTTAGCCCTAAATCATCCATGTTTGTAATCTATTTTTGTCTCCCTCATTAACCCATATGACCCTGCTCTTTTGCCACCGAGTTTGTTGTCCTTCTGCAGGATATTATGGCAGGATATTATGGAAAGCGGATTTGCAATCCTACAATCGATCCAATTGAATATCCGAGAGAGGATTTCCTATATAGAGACATGCAATCTTATCCTCAGTTTCTTTAAGTTGTGCTTGAGTCCCATTTTATAAGATTCTAATCAATGCTTCGTACACGCTTTAACTCTGGATATATTCTTGGAAAATTGGAACATAAGGATGACGAAGACTAAGAATATAGATGCATCAATGTGTCTTTGACAAGTTTTTGGTAATCATCCTCCGCGAGCTACACTTGATTGAATTTTAAGGGGGCGGGGGGAATCACCACCTGATTGTAGATTGAAATAAATTGGAAAGTGATTAGAGAGACGTTCAATCGATACCTAAGGCTTCATTAGGAGGTTGTTGTTCCTCAATGATTCCAAAACCAAAAATATATCCAGTCTTTTGGACACCTCTCGCTCATTTCTTCTGAAGTTCCTCCATGTAGGAATTAGCTTCACTAGATCCATGCCAATTAGATGGTGCTTTTCAAAGTAAGCTAAGAAAAACCTGCATTGAAGGTCATGTCATGGGTTGGCTCCCCAAACATTTCTCAGGGATAACAGGAGATTCAAGTCATTGTCTATTAATATATGGGAGTCACTCAGGGCCCTAGAACCTGCCAATTGTTCCTAGTAGGTGATCCTATCAAAAAATGGACCATGTATATTTAAAATATTAAGGATAAAGCCAAGGTATTTAACTTCAAGTTCCATAGAGATGGTCAAATTATACGATGTAGTTGACAGTGTTTTGCAATCTGGACTCCACCTTGTCGTTAATCCTCAAAACTATCTTATTGCATCCATAGAACAAAAAGATCACCTTTTAAGCCAAGACTCTAACACTGCTCTTAATTTAGAACCTTCACACATAGTCTTCTATATTAAAATTACATTTGATTATCGAGTCAAAATGAGTATTTTGAGATCTAGCTGCTTTCGGGCACCCCTAACCCCTCTCCCATTAAAGGAGAGAGAAAAATCATGGAGAGGGCCTCTTGAGGAATTTCTCTAATCCAAGGGCCCTATGAATAGTGTATTTTTCACCTTTCATGATACAATGAAGTGCTTTTTGTTGTGCTTTTAAAAGATGAGACTTCCTTTCAGAGGGTTTCTCTGAATAGGGTCGAGGGTTAGGTCTCTAAAAGAGGAAGAATATTCCTTTTGTTTGGAATGAGACCTAAGGGCATACCCCTTTTTTAGAGGAGCTTCCTTCTTCTTAGGGGGAGGGTCAAAAACCACCTTCCAGGAGTTAGGACTAGAGTCACGTATAGGTTTATCTAGAACAAAGGAGATAGAAGGGGGTATAGGTTTATCTAGAACAAAGGAGATAGAAGGGGAATAACTTTACTGTCAGAAGGCGGAGCATATACCGGTGATCTCGACTCAAGAACGGTGGGGGAATGGTTGTTTACACCTTTGTAAATAACATCATTTGTATGGTTTGGAGAAGGAGAAGGGAAGGAGATAGGGATAAACGTACTAGAGAGGGGTGCACAATTTGTTGGCTCGTCCAACGACCTTGCCTCTTGCACTCTTGGGAAACTAATCACGCTGGAACCCATCATTTGTTAAATGAAATGATGATGTCTGATTGTCCTTTGTTCGCTCCAAACTGATTTTTTTAACCCAGACCTTCCTACCACAAGCCAAATAAAGGAAAATTGTTTTGCATTGAGATTGCAAGTGGTCTACTTTGTCACRGGAGAAACACCAGAATGGAAGCTTCCAGTAGTCAACTTTTTGATTCCATGTGAAATCTCCATAAACTAGATCCATGTCTCCCACTAGGACATCTCTAAGATCCACTTCTATAATAATCTAGTGCCACTACCTATCTGTCTTGGATTCCCAGTTCAACTCCAACCTAACAAAATTGCCAAGCTTGTTCCCTATAATTTCGAGGATGTCCTTATTCCAGAAGACCAAGGAGATTCTAGGAAAAATAGCCCACACTTGAGAGGAGGCTACCAAAACCCTTGTTGAGTTGAAACCAAAAAACCATTTTTGGAGGACTATGTTAAGGAAAATACATAATTACATCCTTAACTAGTTACTTAGATAATTTACCGTTACAGGAGTTGGTAACTCCGTAACATCTTGTAACCATATTGTAACCATATTCTGTAACTATACATGTTCATATTAATAGAGTACACATCAATAGTATAGTGTGTTGCATCAATTTTGTCTCTGCTTAATATTTTCATCGTATCAGAGCAAGTCTAGGCCTTACTCCATCACTGGAGGGCCTAGGACTAGAGATATGGAAATCACTCCTGTTTAGAGAAGAGGAATCACAATTGGAACTATCGTTGCATAGCATAAGAAGAGCATTCAAGGTTTTGTATTGGTAACGTGGAGGCTTTGCAGAGAAGATCGTTGAAGGGTTGACAAATTGAAATTTTAGAAGGCGCGAATATGGCCAAGATCAACACAATATTGAGCTTTAAATCGATTGATGGAAGAGGTTTTGAGAGTTCAATGGCATTTTTTAGATCTCCGCAGTGAAAGAGATGTGAAAAAGAAATGACGATCTCCGCAGGAGACTCAAAAAGAAATGAAGGTTAGATCTGAAATTTATTATTAAAAGAGGTTAATAAAAAAGAGTTTTTCTATTAATTGTGACCCTATTCAATTAGGGTTGAGAACTTGAATACTTCAATAAAACAATTGTAGACTTCAAAAAAACTATTAAATTCGTTCCCTGAAGCACAAAAGAGATAAAATCGCACTAGTCGTGTAGAATGGTTATTTCCTCAAGGGAAGAAAGTCTTGTATTTTTTGGTACATTCCAGGGAACAAAAGTTCAATTATTGTAGCTTGAATATGATTTCAAGTTTTGTAGTATATTAAAAGTTCTAAAGTTGCAGATGTAATTTGTTTTGGACTGGATTGTGACCTCCCTATTAAGGGTGCTATTATGTGAAGGATCTCCTTGGGTATACATTATATTGAAAGCTGCATTGGTGTGCAACGTAATCAAGTATTTGAAACTATTGATTTAGTAGTTTTTCATGGCAGCAATATAACCCTCATAATGGAGAAAGTGGAGAGAAACGAGACATAACGAGTTTGTTGTTACCTGACCAGCAACAAAAACTCATATTCCATCTAAAAAATGAGAATATGTTAATGGATGAGGGTTTATGGGAATATACTCATGAAAATATTTTTTTAATATTTAAGTTTTTCATATCTTGGAATTTGAAATGCACAAGGTATTGAGCTTAGCTTAACTCAATACAGATGTAGTTAATTTGTTAGAATCAACTACTCTAACAAATGACAAAAGAATGATAGAAGAATATGGAAATCCAAGATGAAGGTAAATTCAAGAGAAAAAAGTTCAGTGAATCAAAGGAGCATATTCAAAGGAGCATATTCCAGCCAAAGATGAAAGATTGAGGCTTCCAAGGAAAAGAAGCCATAGGTAAAAGTCTCTTCTATTGTTGAAGAGCAAGTATCGCTGACATTGAGTAGTAAAAACTGCATGCAAAAAAAAAAAAAAAACTTACCTTGAGAAAGAAAGGAAACCAAAAAGCCGCGAAGAGGAAAGATGGATAGAGACATAAAGAAAGAGTGGAGAAGAGAATGCAACAAAATACATTTTTTGTTAAATTTTTGTTTTTTTCATTCACCAGCAAATATAAGAAGAAATGAATTGTTGTAATTTGAGGGGTGCTTGTTCGGCTGTACCCGACACACCAATACACACTATAGTAATTTTTTTGGTCTAAGTTTTTTGGTTCCATTTGTAAGAAGTGGTGAGCTTTGCTATAGGCAAGCTTTGTTCCCCATGTTCAATAAGCCTGGATTGAATCAACCCTACATAGGTCAATATGTGATCATGTAGCATGTATCCTTGGTTTTGAGTAGCATGAAGCGCTATCCATGATACATCACAACTAATACATCACAACTATCCTTGGTTTCGAGCAGCTTGAGGTGCTGTCTAGTGGAGGAATGTGGTATTAAGTCCATTTTGGTAGACGAATGTGGTATTATGTCCACTTTGGTAGAGGAATGTAGTATTAAGTCCACTTTGGTAGATACAAGGTTGTCTACTCATATGCTAACTTGATGATTGTATCGGAGAATTTGAATCTTGGATTAAGAGGGGAAATGTGAGATATGTGAGATCTCAGAGTTGGTTAGGACCAAGTTTTGTTTAAGGGGGAGTCTGAAGTCTAATGCATTGGTAACTGGTGATAATGATAGTGATAGTGATAGTTTTTTCGTGGATGTAATTAAGGGGAGTGTTAAGGAAAATACATAATTACATCGTTAACTAGTTACTTAGATAGTTTACCGTTACAGGAGTTGGTAACTCCTTGTAACCATATTGTGTAATTGTACATGTTCATATTAATAGAATACACATCAATAGTGTAGTGTGTTGCATCAATTCTATCTCTGCTTAATCTTTTTAGATTAAACTCGACGGGCCCTAACACCAACTCTGCCCAAGATTTTTTTTTAAGTCCTCTTATGTTAGAAAGATAAAACACAAGCATCCATGAAACCCAATGATACTCCATCCACCTGAATAAGGAATTCTCTCTAACCTCCTTACAAAAAATTTGTCTAACCAATGTTTTGCCTAAAAGGCTTGGGATATCTTTGATCAAATCGTCCTTGCTGACCACCATGTCAACCTTCTCCCCCACACACACCTGTCCCTTTTTCTTTTTGTTGTTTTGTCATACTAGTTAGGGGTTGTTCCGCTATCATGCTTGTTTACGGCTCCATTCTGAAGCGAATTCTGGATCCTGGGAATAGGAAGCGAATGAGCAGAAGAGGGAGAAAACGGGCTCGCTTGAGGCGTAAATGCTCCCTTATGGGAGTTCTCTCTAGTCGATTGCCACATTTTCAGAGACCAAGTTTACTGGATCTACTTCCAACTCAGTGAACTTTCCACGGTAATAATCGTCGTGCGTCCGGAAAACCTTAAGCCGACATCTATCTGTTCACTCTCCATACAGCCGATTCCTAACGAACTTCCTCCCAAAAACAGGAAAACGGGAACATGTATACGGTATTCCACAGCAGGAGACCAACTTTATACTGAGAAACCTCCGCTGACCTCAGAACATGTCCGCCACGGAGGTTGAACCGTGCCCCAGGCATTTAGAGCGAGACTTCGTGCCTGCGGCTCCAAAACGAAACCGCAG
>SNQJ01S0166410.1:0-20981 GCA_010110895.2 Picea sitchensis | reverse complement strand
TATGTTGTAGGCATGTACATAAAACCATTACATGATGTATGTATTTAACAAATGAATATGACATTACATTCCATTCCCCATCAAAAGGGTGAATGTCATGGTTTATCAAAACCACAAGCTCAAAATGGTGATTCAGTGGAGAAGGTGGATGGCCACCAAGATCCATCTAGATCAAATTCTGGTGTCCATACCACAGCTGAAACTCAATTTCTCTATTCCATAGAGTTGCTTCATGAAAGCATTCAACGTATTGTTCCTTGTTACTTGCTTCAATTAAACCTCATTGAAAGCACTGAATGGTTGTAGATCCACGATGTCCCCCCCCAGCCTTAGATCTCACTGTTGATAAACTCTTAGCAGGGCTATGGATCCACAGACATAAAAACTCTTCTCCTACACCTATTCATTTGGAAGAAACATTAGAACATATATGCAATGTATATATATGTATATACAGGCAATTCTAATAACATTATAACCTGTATACAAGATACACACCATACAATGAATAGATAATTGATACTTTTATTTTGATTGAGAAGACCTTCCATATCAACATGGTCTAGACCAAGGTACCAAACCCCAGCATCACTCCAACCAATGGTCTCTCATTCCCCACATGTGTGTCCCACCCTAGGAATGTACACCTTCACTATCACATATTCCATCGGCTGCTACACCTCCTTTTCCTTGGGCTTCAACAATAGGCTAGACCGGAAGTCTCAGAGCACCGTGGCTCGAGGAGTTCCAACTAACCTCAGAGGTCTCCAATCAGCATCTTCCCGAGCTACTCTTTGTAGTCAACATTCTAAATTTAATCAACATCATCTCGTTTGCATCACCCACATGTAGTTATCATGAGAGAACATCAAAGAATTCATTTAGGAACTTCAACTTAGTTCAAAAAGGAATTCAAATTTTTCCCCAAAACATGAAATTCCATTTCATAATTCTTCTTGGTTGTTTCCATATTATGATTGCAACCTTCCTTGTGGTTTTCCACAAGCACCACACTGCATACCATTTTCCTGCAAGGCTTAATCTTGCATACTGCCAACAATTGTGAGTATTTCTTATACATCATAATTCAATTGCAATATGTACAAAACCATATGCAGTGAAATTATAATTGTCTGCATCTAGCAATTCAATCATAATTACCAAACAATTTAATAAAATAGAATGACTCGTCATTCTATGCATATGCATGTTCACAGTAATATATGTAAGCTCATTACTTCTTTTTCTGAACAAGAAAATTTCTTGTAGTTAATGCTCATGTGACTACTTGACTTGCAACTTTCCTATTGAAATGTCTAACACCTCCCTGAAATGTCCTCAACTTCATCTTTTAACAACATTTCAGTTGTTAGTAACAATTATTTCCATGCAATAATATATATGCACGTACTTACAAAACATATTCAACCATTTCATTTAGTACACAATTATATCACTTACTATGCATGAGTACAATTCTCAATGCATACTTATTCAGTGCACCTTACATTGAATTACATAATGCTCTTTATCTCAATCATGTATCTCACCATCCATAAGTTGAAATTCTGGCCAATGTGTTGACACATTCTCCACACACTTCCTATTGTCTTCCCAATTAATTGGATGCCTTCATTTTCAACCCGAACACTACACCAAGAATATAATTCTATGGTGTTCATTAGTGTTAGAAAAAGGGTTGTAGTCCAAGTTTTATTTAAAGGTAGGAAGCTTTTAATACCTGTGTGGCTCATAACCTTTTCATATCCATACCTTTCCATATCCAACTGTTTCCTAGTCTCATACATGACTATCTTACTGGCATTCATTCATATAACAAGTTCTTATCTTTTAATTCTTTGGTTATTACCCCATAACCAAATTAACATGACATTCTACTATGTTAGTGTGTGCATTCAGAAGCTAAAACGATTTGAATTAATACAGGCCTATAGCCTTTACCACAACCAGTGGTATGCATTCAATAATATAATCATGTGATTTTATAAAATAACTCTAGCTGAGGAAATTCTTACCTAAATTTCCTTTCAAAAATTATGGAAAAAGAGTAATAAAAAATCATACCTGCATGACTGCCATTAATCAATTTTATACTACCTAAATGTCTGATGGTAGTAGAATCTTTCATGCTTCTTTTATCAAAATTATAACCAACACGTCACCTCTTTGATGCTTCCCTCCTTATGCAACAACATCACCAAAAACACTTGCAAACATGCAAGCATTATTTCCTCTGGCTGACCCAACAAGCCATAACTTACTTGTTGCCACAAAAATTGCAACAACTTCTTTCTCCCTAAAACCTTTTCCTTGTTGATCCCAGAAGTCTACAATTCTTCCTAGATTCTTGAATATTCTTGTGCTCTCATTGTAGTCACTGTACATGCCTATTTTTTTCATGAGAAATTTTGATGCAATTCCCCCACCCCAGTGGGGTCTTCTGACCTCCTAGTCAATGGATATTCAAACACTTGAAGCTAGATCATCTCTTCAGGTCCCTACTAGAACCTCCATGAAATAAATCCATAGGTCCTTGTGCAAAACCTCACCCATGCGAACTAGCGGTGGGTGCAAGATTCCTCTACATGACCACTAGCTATGACCACATGCCTATCCAAAAAGGCTCTTCGTGATCTCAGACTTTGGGTGTTTTTCTCCAAGTCAACCCCGACTCTCACAATCCCCGAGCTCCGAACGAAGAGCCTAGCGAGTGCTAGCTCTGTTCCTTTGACCTTCGACGATGTGACCTCTAGCTATGACATGGGGTCCAACTATCACACGCTTTGGGACTTCACACTTCACGATGTCAAAAGAATATTCACCTCCCTCCTTTCGATACCCGAAACCTTCTCCCCAATGAAGAAGATCGACAATCAGATCTTCTTTCAGACTGATGGCCCAAACTATTCCTCCTAAGATTCAAAGTGTTAAATGAATCCCAACTTTTATATTCCTCACGAATCCACTGGATCTAACGACGCACGATTTTCATCACCTCTCTCCTCCAGGGATCTCTACCGTCTATTGAGATTCTGAACAAGTTTCTTCTATCCAACTCTACATCAACCCTTCTGAACTTTGTTTCCACTAGGTGACTTCGACCCTCATCTTTCCTTTGAACACTTGACAACTCTATCCTTCCTGATCTTGATTCTCACTGCAACTCAAGGATTCTGAAGAATTCTACTCGCACTCCTTGTGGCCTTCATGATAACCCCTGGCTATCTGAAACTCCAACTCTATGCACTTCTCGCAACAAAATTTCTTCAACCTCCTTCCCTCGGGATGGATAAGTCTAAGACTTAACTTGGCCTGGGAACACCTTGCATGAATTTGTGCTACCCTTGCACTTATGTTGGAATAATTTTCACAGTATCTCTCCTAAGATTTATGAGGTAAACCCAGAATCTGTCGATGCACTCCTTGCAGAAATTCATTCAATTGATACATACAACAACCATAATACACTATAAAATTGGATCAAAACATTCTTATATTGATTTCTCTTTAGAAGTCATTCCATTTTTAAATTATTTGACTTGATATCTCCATACTCTTGTGGAAATACCTTCGCACCCTTGGAGTGCATCCACAATCCTCTACTATTCTAGATTTCCTCCCTGGAGTGTTGACATGCATTCCTATTAGCTAGATATATATCTCGTGATTTCTTCTTCCATTATCTTAGGATGTTCATGGACTTGACTCCATCCAGGAGTTTTTCCTTGTCTATATTGCATACTTTCCATCATATATTATGTTGATATTAATTTTCATCATTCCATTATTATTTGGATTCCTCTGATTTATCTCCTGCATGAACGAATTATAATTCCATAAAACCTTACTTCCTTATTCCCATTCTTTGCGTCTCCATAAGAACTTATGATCCATGCATTATCATGTATTGCAAATGGATTTCTCCACCTAGCATTCACATTTGAAGTGAAATCATTGTCACCTAGACTGTCTTCCCCAAACAAGAATCCCATTTGGGGTTTCCATGCTGCTTATCGAACCCAACATCTGATCCAATGACTTCTGAAAAATATCAGATGTAGAATAAAGAATTTTCCCTCTCCTTCTTCCTTATTTCTTCTATTTGAAGACATATCTAGCACTTTTTATGTTTTAATGTAACAATTACATCTAGAATCCTCTTTCTAAGACCTTCCCAATCACAGCTTCCTTTCTCAATTATGATCCTTGAGAAGAAAGCTATGATCCTTTCAAACTTGTGCTTCTTCTTCGATGTACTTCTTGTGCAACGATCTATTTTCTCTCAGCTAATGGTTCTTAGATATTTGTTGGACCCTATCATAAAGTTCTCAGGTCTTCAGTACCTCCCTGATGCAGGTTTGAACCAGACAAAACCCACGAGCTTCCTTCCTATCCCCTTTTCCCTTATTTAACATAGTTTTCGAGCACTAGCCCCCGTTTTCCTTAAGCCCTTAGTTCGCATGGGACCATGGCTGTGACCAAGTGCTAATAGTTGGATGCTTACTCGGGACTTCAAGTTTCATAAGTCTTCAAATTACATCTCAACAGTCTCTTGAAATTTTGAATTAATGAACTCACTAAGTAAGGTGGATCGACAGTCCATGACTACCCAACATCCAACAGTTGATACCCACTATGGAACTTCAGGCATCGGAGCTCTGAGATTTCATAGCTTCGTAGCTTCAGGACTTTGGACCTCGGATCTTTGGAACTTTGTATTTTCGCTCTTGCTTCCTTCCAGACTCTTGAATTCTGAATTTCCAAACTTCTTTACCCTCCGGGTCCACATAGTACAGATGTCACCATCTAAAGCAGTGGAAAGTGGCATGCCTAGGAAAGGTCCACGTCACCCTCGGTGACATCATCTAGCCCCATCACATCTAATCTTTCTCTTTGGAACTTTGGGTTTCAGAAGTTTGTGCATCAACACATCCCACTTCTGCCGTTCATCGAATTTTGAAGTTACGCTCTAACGATCGAGCTCTTTTCCTTAGATCTACGGTGTAGATCTCCTTCGGGACTTTGAAGTTTCAGGTTTCGGCCTTTTCTCTTATTTTTACACCCAACTTCACCAAAGTCATGAAATCCAAAGGGCTTCCATGTTAACCCTTTTTCACCTTCTCCCAATCTGATGGTCGTAAAGGATTTCCCTTCCTTCGAACAGATCCTATGGTTCACATTACTCAACGGTCCAATACCACTTTTGTCATGGTTTTATGATACCGCTACTCTTCTTGAGCTTCGTAACACGGCCAAGGTAACCTCTTGACACTCAGGAATGTTTTTGAGGTCCAAAATTGGTTCCTCTAGATGCAATTTCCACTTGAAACCTTGGCCCTCATGACCAATTAATCGACCCATCCAGGCTCAGTGCTGAAAACCTTGGCTCTAATCTTAAATTTTGTCTATTTCAACAACAATTCTTTTCTGAACTCTTGTTTCAACTTCCACTAACATGGCCCATCCAGGCTCAGTGTTGAAAACTCGGCTCTGATACCAAATTGTAACATCCCCAAACGTTGGCCCTTGGATATGAATTAAGAAAGAAAGTGAAGAAAAAGGAGAGGAAAAGACGAAGTGTGAACTACGCGAAAGACACATCGGTTGAGATTGGGTCGAAGTGGTCAAAGAAGCAGAAAAGAAGGAGTGAAGTATGAGAGAATGAGTCGTTGGACGAGAATATGGAGGAGAAAAAATCAGCAAGGAAAATGGATCGTGGACAACTCAGCAAATGGAAAAAGATACCAATAGATGCTTTGGAGAACTTTGCAGGAAAGATGGAAAGACAGGCTGGCGAAGCCCAGAAAACATGGATCAAGTTGACCTAGGGTTTTGGTATTTAGGGTTTTTGACACCTATATTTCGACCTAAGGTTGTTGGTGAGCTATTGTAATGTATAAATAAGAACCTAGACGAGAGAAGAGGGGTTCACTATTGTAAGGAGGAATGGTTGTGGTCACTATGGATTGAGAGAGAGAGAGAGACTATTGTTGTGAGAGAGGGAAGTTCTATGTGTGAGATCCTTCTAGTATTGTAATATATTCAATTGGGTGTGAATATCATCCCTGCAGCTGAGTGCGCAGGGAGGGGAGAGGAGAGAAAGAGAATAGATATGCAAGATAAGAGCGCATATAGAACTGTATGTTTTATATAATATCAAGAAACACAGTTCTGTTGACGTATCCCTAGGGAGAGGGTGAACCACGTATATCCTGTTGTTTTGTGTGATTGATGTGGTTTTCTTTTATCTTCTGATATTATGCTATTACATTATTATGATTAGATATAAGATATAACTATGCGAAGTAGGTTTATTCTTGGTAAGAATAGCTAGAACTTTGTGTGTTGTTGCTGCCTTGGATCCACTTGCATTTCCTCTGGTTGTAGACACATGTGTCCTGCAACCCCCTATTTCTACTTCAGATGAGAATGCATCTTCTTCACAGGTGTTGCTGAAAGGGCCAATAGTTAGGGCTTGTTGATGCACTGTTAGATCCGAACCCTTGGGTCTGCCCCTGTGCCAACAAATGGTTCTATTGTCGGGACTGGGATCTTCTTGAGGGAATGACAAGGTGGTTTCCATCGAAGACAGATATTTAGAAGTGAATAGAAGAACAAGAGAAGGAATTCACAGAATCCTAGAACAAAAACCCTAAGCTTAGTACAGAAGAATGGTTGGGAAGGTATATCTTTACTGATATACACGAGATTTTTTTTGGAGGAATTCATAAGGAGCTATACGAGTGGTTAGCTAGATTAGCAGATACCCAATTTGGGATCAGATCTAGACCGCCTGTGGTTTGGACGGTTGCGCTAATGAAGAAGGTCAAAAGAGTTGATAATGTCATGTCAAGAGTAGTAGATCATTGGTTCGATAGTACCATTGGAGGGTACATCACTGAGTTTTCCATTGATAGAGGTGAGTCGTATAGCCAAGCAGAGAGATATTTCTTTAAAGGACCTAGAGGAAAATTTTTACACTTATTAATGTTGAAGATCAAGATTCTATTGCATGAGAGTAACATCTTGAAGACACAATAGTTGGTCAGATTGAAAAGCTAATGTTCAAGAATTTAGACAGCGACAATGACACAGAGGTTGGACATATGTGTAGTGGGAGAATCTTCAGAGAAGTTCCTCTAGTGAACTTGTATGAGAAGAATCGTGAACCACTAGCACAGAACAAAGGGCTCTACAGTGGAGAAGAAGAAGAGTTAGTGAACGAGGAATGCTCAGGGTCCGCTAGGCCAAAAGAAGAGAAGACTATAGAACCTCACCAAGAAGAATCAGAAACTTCAGGCACTGCATAGACTACTAAAGTAAGTACTATTACTCCCTCTATTGTTTTAGCATCATTAAGTAACCAGAGTACTCAGAGTTATCAGAGAAATCAAAGCACTTTTACAAGCAATTCAACACATACTCAGTCAGGAAACCTAGGAAGATATATGGCAGATGAAATGAGGTTACTGACCTTTAGGGGAGATGGATCTGAAGATCCTGATCATTACGGGTTCCTATGTGAAGTTGTGTGGAGTATTAAAAATATCACTAAAGAAGTAGTTAAGTGAGCTCAATTTAGTACTACCTTGAGAGATCGTGCACTGAGTTGGTACATGAAATTTTTCCAAGGAGTTGCAGAGCCGAAGCCACTAAATGCAATTAAGACTGCGTTGATTTCCAAGTTCAAGAAACCCAAGTTGGAGTCACAATGCATTACAGAACTGAAATAAATCAAGAAGAAAGTAACTGAACCTGTTTGGAAGTTTGATCAAAGGTTTAAGACCTTAACAAGTCGATTGAGTTTTGATATCCTAGATAAGAAGAACAAGGAATGGTTCAATGCTTCCCTCCTACCACACATCAAATTCCCTTTGATGCAGAAGAAGTTTTCTTCACAGGATGAGGCGTTGGAAATTTCCATGAAACTAGAATCAACCCCTATGGGAGAATCCAACTCAGGTATGAGTCAAATTTTGAGTCAGTTAACTAGCTTGTCTCTATAGGTCGAAGATATGAAGAATGACAAAGGAAAAGATAAGAGAGAAGACATATGGTGTATCAGATGCAAATCAGAAGGTTGTGATAAGGAGAATTGTCCCCTATTCCATGAGTACTTGGCCTCTGGAGCTCCGAACCCTTTGAAGAAGGTTACTCTACCTTGGTGCAAGGTATGTAGAAATAAACATCACCCTGGTGAATGATATTACATGAAAAAATATGTTCAAACACCTACAAATATTTACTACACATTCTATAAATCTGTGGGGCATGATGAGAAATACTATAGAGCTTATGATCTCTTGCATGAAATGTCAAGGGATACATATAGGATTCAAGGAGAGATGCAGCAAGAAGGAAATACTACGTAGTTTAATTCCCATGAAGAGGAAACTTCATACCTCGTGGTGGATTTAGAGGATGAGGAGGAGGCATGGGTCGGGGTCGAGTTCATATCATTTGTTATAATTGTGCATAGCCAGGCCACTTGTCAAGGGACTTTCAGAACCCTTGTACCACTTGCAATTACTGCAACGCATTTGAACATATCATCGAATATTGTCCTGTGTTGTTAGCTAAGATTAAGGAGAGACAAGGGGGAAATCAAAAAGTAAAATTGATCTCAGCAGAACCTCACGGAGTGGATCCCAGAGTCACTGTAATCACTAGAGGAGTATTTGTTACAGGAGAATACAGAGTGACACCGAGGAAGATTATAGAGGAATCAAGGGTCAGAAAAGCTGTGGAGAATACACAATAGTTTGATTGAAAGAAAGAGAAATAGATATTTGAGGAAGCAAGAAAATAATTTGGGAGAGATGAAGCTTCTTCATCAAAGTCACAACCAGAATTAAGATAATGTGGGATGCCTCTGGCGTTCAATCAATTTGATTCACCCAAAGAAGGAAAAGAGGTAAGCAATCTTATGGAATGCTTATGTACTTGCATTAACTTGATTAAGGATGAAAACGCTATAGAAGAGCTACATAATTTGATCAAACAATATGAGATAGGTAGGATAGATCCCCTTTTGAACAGAGCAGTACATCAAGTATCCAAAAAGAGAAGGAAAAATAAGGAACTACACCTGAATGCTCAAATTGGATATTATGATATAGATTATGTGGTCCTCGACTTAGGGTCGAAATTCAATGTCATGACAAAACAGACCTGGGTCCTGATGGGAAAATGTAAGTTGATTTACTCCCCTATCAGGCTCAGGATGGCTAATCAGCAGACAGTAAGCCCCTTTGGAAGGCTGGAACATGTCCCTGTGGACATCGACAGGGTAAGGAAGTTAGCAGACTTCGAAGTGATTGAGATAGTTGACGATAGTTTTCCTTATCCTGCGCTGTTAGGAATTGATTGGGCTTTCAATAATTCTACTATGGTTGATTTAAAGAAAAGAAGAATGGAATTTGAAGGTGATGGCCTTAGGGTCATTGCACCTCTTGATCCTGATTAAGTTCGCAGATATACAGAACCCATCAGATAAAAATATTGTTCTTATGAACTTGAGAATATATATAAATTGACAGCAAGACAACAAGATTATATTAATCCTACAGTGGATGGGAATTTAAGATGTAAAAGTGACAACACATGCTCATCAAACTCAGAGGAAGCACTAGAGAACTGGCATAACAAAATGTATGAAGTCTCTACATGGAGATGTGCTAGATTGACCAGGGAATTTTGTTGGATTCGAAGAGAAGTAAGTAATCTACCCACCTTTGACAGTTTAAATCATCTAGAATCTTTCTTGCTGGAATTTGAAGAAGTTGTACTAGTACAAAAAATGTTGTTGGCACTAGATGAGGCCTGGAAAGCAACTCCAGAGAGATGGTGGGGGACACACAAAAATAACATCACGGATTGGGTGCAATGTCAAACTTTTATGACAACGCGCTTTTTAGAATAGATAGGAGGATGCGAAGTTAGATACACAGGTCAAAGTTGTCTGAAATACCATGTGATAAGTTGTGAGGAAGCCAAGAGCAACATTCCTCAAGAGAAATGGGTGAATAAATTTATTAACACCTTGGACACCACCCCCATCAATTAGTATCTCCAAGCAGAACTGTGCCTCACCACTGTAGATTAGCAAGGTATGACTCAGAACTTTGTAGCTACATTTTTATTTGAAAGTCAGTACCCTACAGTAGATCAAGCATTACAAGTTATAAGATAGAGGATCTTTGAGGAGGAACCTACCCTCCCTATTGAGCAACAAGAGGACGAATGGACTACACCTGTTCAGAAATTGCAAGGTTGTTACAATATCAATGCAGATGAAGACCATGACCCTAGGAATGTGAACATCGTAGAATCAGAAGGACAGAGAGACATAGAAGGACCAGGAGTCAAACTAACTTTTATTGGACAGCCAATTAAAATCAAGAAATTTAACATTGGAATAGAGCAAGCACCTAAGCTTGCCAACGTTGGAGATTATTGGGACGATGCCACTATTGACAATATCACAAAATTACTGCATGAATACTAGGACTTATTTCCAACCAAGTTCATTGATATGAAGGGAATTAAAGGGCCCATGGGAGAGATGAATATCCCCCTCAAACTAGATGCAAGGGCAGTCAAGCAGAGACCCTACATATTGAATCCCAAATATAAGGATAAAGTCAAGATTGAGCTAGACAAAATGTTGGAAGCAAGAATCATAGAACATGTTGAAGAGTCGGAATGGATTAGCCCTATGGTGGTGCAAGATAAGAAAATGAGAGAGATCAGAATCTGTGTAGACTTGAGAAAACTAAAATATGCATCTCTACATGATCCATTCCCTACACCATTTTTTGATGAAGTATTAGATAATGTGGGAGGATAGGAGGTTTACTCCTTCATAGATGGATTTTCAAGTTATCACCAGATTAGGATTTCCAAAGAAGATCTCCATAAGACCATATTTGCAATAGAATGGGATCCTACCAGTACACAGTGATTCCTTTTGGACTGAAGAATGCACCATCCATATTTTCTAGGGTGGTGGTCAAAGCATTGAAGGAGTTTCTACATAAAGTTTTGGAATCCTATTTTGATGATTGGACTGTTTTTAGCTTATTTAAAAATCATATTGAATGCATAATACTAATGTTGGATAAGTGCAGGCAATGTCAAATTTCCTTGACTCTGAAGAAGTGCATCTTCTTTTCACCCTTTGGAGTACTTCTAGGTCATATTGTGTGTAAGCAAGGATTGTTGGTAGATCCATCTAAGATCGACATTATTGTTGATATACCTCCTCCTACTTCAGTTAGACAGTTGTGCACCGCACTAGGACATATTGGATACTACATGAAGTTCATTAAGGGATATGCACAGATTGCAGCACCAATGGAGAAGCTTTTGAAAAACTATTGTCAATTTCAATGGAAAGAAGAGTGCCAATAGAGCTTCGACACACTAAAACAAAAAATGGTTATTGTGCCTATTCTAGTCTTCCTAGATTGGAGTAAGGAATTTTATGTGTGTGTCGATGCATCCTCTATTTCTCTAGGAGAAGTGTTATCACAACCAGGAGTAGGAGATATCGACCATCCATTAGCCTTTGCTAGAAGGAAGCTCTCAACAACTGAGATAAATTACACTACCATTGAAAGAGAAGGTTTAGCCATGGTGTATGCTCTGCATATGTTTTTTCACTACTTGTTGGGAGGACACTTTAAGATGTTCACATATCACTCTGTGTTGAAATACCTAGTCAACAAGTGAGTGTTGGGGGGAAGAATATGCAAATGGCTTCTGTTATTTAAGGAATATGATTTTGAGATAATGGTTAACCCAGGGAGAATGAATAAGGGACCTGATCATTTGTATGAATTAGAGCATGGAGAGGAACCTACTAGTATGGAGGATACATTATCGGATGCACAATTGTTGGCCACCAGAAAGGTTGATGATCACTTCGTCGAGATAGTTCAGTTCCTATCAACATGAATGTCACCGCATGAATATATAGTTATTCACAAGAAACATCTGGTCGTCTATGCTACAGATTTTTCACTCATAGTTGGAAAACTATATAAGATGGGACCTGATGAGATCCTGAGGAGATGTTTTATGGAGGCAGAAAGACCATTGATTCTCGAAGAATAACATGAAGGCATCATAGAAGGACACTACGCATGAAAAGCAATAGCGCAGAAGATTCTTAGAGTTGGCCTTTGGTGTCTCACGATACATAAGGATGCTAAGGACTACTATAGAGCCTACGATGTATCCCAAAAAGTGGGGAAACCTTCCAGGAGAGATGAGATGCCTTTAGCACCACAAATAACCTTACAATAATTTGAGAAATGGGCCATTTATTTCATGGGACTTATCAACCCACCAGGGAAGCGCACAGGAGAAAGATACATAATCACTGCAATAGAATATTTAACTAGATGGGCAGAAGAAAGAAAAGTTAAGGATTGTAGTGCAACTACAGCTGCATGGTTCCTATTTGATGATATAATAACCATATTTGGATGCTCAAAGATCCTTATGAGCGATCAAGGCACACATTTTATCAATAAGACCATTGAATCCTTCACTCAAGAGTTTGTAGTTCATCATCAGAAGACCACTCCATATCACCCACAAGCGAATGGTACAGTCGAATAATTCAATAAGATCCTAGAGACTACGCTGATGAAGATTTGCAGTGTGAATAGACATGAATGGGATTTGAGAGTACCAGTGGTGTTATGGGCCTATAGAACCACTTGTAATAAGTTGACAAGGCAAACCCCCTTTAAGTTGGTCTATGGTCTTGAGGCAATTGTACCAATGGAATATTTAGTCCCTAGCTTGCAAATTGCATCCCCACAGGTATGGATGAAACTGGAACTGTACAAGATAGACTTGTGCAGTTGGTAGAGCTAGAGGAAGATAAGTTTATTGCAGGATTCCATTAGCAGATACAGAAGGAAAGAGAAAAGGCTTACCATGACAGACACATCAAGAAGAAATCCTTTAAGAAAGGAGATCTGGTATTGGTATATGATAGTAATTTTATGAAGCATCCAGGGAAGTTCAGGACACATTGGCTTGGGCCATATGAGGTTGTCTATGTCATGGAAGGAGGAGCTACACAGTTGAAGACTTTGAATGGAGAATGGAAGGAAGTCTTGGTAAATGGGAGCCGATTGAAACTGTACTGTGACAACCAACTGCCTCGCAATTCTCAGTAAGAGAAGAAAAAGAAGGGTCCAGGTACTAGGTGCAGCTGAAATTGGGTACCAGAAACAGAAACAACAGTTTTCACACAGTAGGGAGGAATTGAGCAGAAAGAAAAGGTTGTGTTGCATAGTCTGAAGTCGAAGTAAAACATAAGGTTTAGATCAAAGTGCCTCGGGATGAGTCACAGGTGAGTGTTGGGGGCCTGTTGGCCCTTGGATATGAATTAAGAAAGAAAGTGGAGAAAAAGGAGAGGAAAAGGCGAAGTGCGAACTGCGCGGAAGACACATCGACTGAGATTGGGTCGAAGTGGTAAAAGAAGCAGAAAAGAAGGAGAAAAGTATGGGAGAACCAGTCGTTGGATGAGAAGATCGAGGAGAACACATCATCAAGGAAAATGGATCATGGACAACTCAGCAAACGGAAAAAGATACCAATAGATTCTTTGGAGCACTTTGCGGGAAATATGGAAAGACAGGCTAGCAAAGCCCGAAAAACTTGGGTCAAGTTGACCTAGGGTTTTAGACATCTAGGGTTTTTCTATTTAGGGTTTTAGACATCTAGGGTTTTTCTATTTAGGGTTTTTGACACCTAGGTTTCGACCTAAGGTTGTCGATGATATATTGTAATGTATAAATTAGAACCTAGATGAGAGAACATGGGTTTGCTATTGTAAGGAGGAATGATTATGGTCACTGTGGATTGAGAGAGAGAGAGAGAGACTATTGTTGTGAGAAAGGGAAGTGCTATGTGTGAGATCCTTTTGGTATTGTAAGATATTAAGTTAGGTACGAAGATCATCCCTCCAGCTGGGTGCACAGGGAGGGGAGAGGATAGAAAGAGAAGAGATCTACAATCTAAGAGCGCAGATAGAACTGTATGTTTTATATAATATCAAGAAAGACATTTATGTGGACGTAGCCCTAGGGAGAGGGTGAAACACGTATATCCTGTTGTTTTGTGTGATTTATGTGGTGTTCTTTTATCTTCTAATATTCTACTATTGCATTATTATGATTAGATCTAATATATAACTTTGTGAAGTAGGTTTATGCTTGGTAAGAATATCTAGAACTTGTATGTTGTTGTTACCTTGGATCCACTTGCATTTCCTCTAGTTGTAGACACCTGTGTCCTACAATCCCCTATTGCTACTTTAGGTGAGACTGCATCTGCTTCGCAAGTGTTACTGAAAGGGGCAGTAGTTAGGGCTTGTTGGTGCACTGTTAAATTTGAACCCTTGGGTCTGCCCCTATGCCAACACCAGCCACCAACAGGCTGGATGATGCTATCCAAACCCCTTATTTTTTTACCTTCACTGCTCTGATACCAAACTGTAACATCCCCGGCCACCAACAGGCCGGGAAATGCTATCGCGGAATATATACATACACAACATGAATTTTAATGAATTTAAAACACTTAACATAGAGTTACTATTACCATTCATATTCAAACAAGATTAATAGTAAATCCACATGCAACGGAACACATGATACATTTACCAATCGCACAAACATGCATAACATACATAATTAAGAACATAAATATTACTTATCTTTTAGCTGGAGTAAATCCACCAACTACGTGTAGACATTCCATGCACCTCCCATCCATAAACTGCACTTCTCATCACGCTCAGCAGTGGGTCTCCCCAGAGCTTGTACTAAGCTCCACCCAAGGAAAGGGAATCCTAGACTAGGCTGAGGTTACAGGAAACTGCATAGTGCAACTGGAAGGATTCTCTCCAGGAGCCTTCTTACGCCCACTACTCACATAATCTCATTCCCAACATGCATGGTCCACCCCAAGGATATGCACCTTGATTTTTCCACATTCCATTGACTTCTCCACTTCCCCTCTCAGGGTCTCAACAACATGTTGGATCGGGAATTCTTAGAGCTCCATAGATGGTGTTGGACTCTCTCTAGGAGAACACCACTTCCCAACAAACTCTCTCACCTAGAGAAATATTCTCACAAGCCTGACAACCTACCTCTTCAACCAAAATGACCTCTCTCACCTGGAGAGAGTGTTGCTCATAGGCCTGATAACCTGCCTCTTAAACTCAGTTCCAACACAATGAGGGAAACAACAAGGATCAATAAGGAACAGATGACGGAAGCAAGACACACTCAGCCCGGGAACTGTGTGGCCACAACAACCCATAGTTATGACACCACATGGCTTAGACAATTACAAAATACTTGGACTTCACAGGATACACATGGGATAACTCAGACTTCTCCTAGAGACACGGATCAATCTGTCGGTTTTCCCCATGGGTTTCAGAATGTGTGACCAGAGAACAAAAACAAAGAGGTCGATGATGGAGGTCTTGAGTTCAGATGGATGGGAGAATGGAAGAATGCCCCCCAAAAGTGTTGGATTTCCTAGATATAACTGCATGCACCCAGGTCGACACCTATCTTCCTGCAGCCGCATGCGTTCCACTTTGCACACGTTCCCTTTCCCAGGAACTTAGGATAAAAACATATCTTTCATATAGCCTTTGGAATAATAATAAATTATTATTCTCAAAGGATTAAGCCCTTAATCTTATCCCCTCTTTCCAACCTTTCAGCCCCCTCTCCCTTACCCAGCCCTATGAAATCTTAGTCCCCCATCACTCTTTATTTATGGTCGGTCTACACGTAGCGATGTTTATATTTTATTAATGATCTGCATAATTACATATACAAAATTAGGCTCCTGGCCTTTAATTCCTAGGCTATCCGGCCTAGTAAACACATAATCCCACCAGCTTATAAACACTCGCCTCACCAGCCTACAAAACATGTTTACAATTCATAAATATAGTTGGGGCTCTGCCTGGGGATATTACAAGTGTGCTAAGTTGAAGTGGTACACTTCTCGTTCTTGTTTCCATAGATATCCATGGGTTGGAAAGGGTTCTATTTTAGGAAGTAACATGAAGGACATATGTTAGTCAAGCCAACTAAACAAATTGAGGAAATATTGGCGAAAATGGTTCATAGAATCATCACCTCATCATGGACTGAAAATTCACTCAGGAGGTATTGAAGGAGATTCATAAATATATAGGGTATTCCTATAGGTGGAATGGATCCTCAATCAAGGAAGCTTTAATTTCTTGTCTCAACAATCAATATTATCACAACCTCAAAGAACTACCCTTAACAATGTCTTGGGGCATTTAAATTGCTAGGAATCGTGCTCTTTTTTATGATAAAATAACTTCAGCTTAGCCTTGCACTACTCAAATCTTAGCTATTCTCTCATCCTTTCCTCATTTCTCAAAGACCAAGCAATCCAGATCTTAACAACAACCTCAAACTCCAATGGTCAATCCTTGTGCATTTTTTACAGGGTTGCCCAAGGGGACCCCTCCATGGGTGGAGTAGGTGGTATCATACAATCTCACACACCCACTCCATTGATTTTTCTGTTGGACTCAAGCCAACCACAAACAAATTCGACGAGCTCATGGCATTGGAACTTATCCTTCAACTAGCTCGGGAAAAACAAATATTACAGTTTCAAACGAAATAGTATCCCCATAATCCTACATTTATGGGGATTCTCATCTACTCATCAATGGAACTAGGAAGCATACTGCCTCTCAAAAGTTGGACTGGAATTGGACCGAGGTACATGGAAATTTTTTTAAAAGAGCCCAAATGATTCCAAGGAATATTTTCATGACTAATGGCTCCAATTAGCATAAGATCTCATGATTGTTTGATTTATTCACTTAGTTTGAGTTGTTCATAGGACCTGTTAGATAATGAATCATAACGGTTTTATTCAAAAAAATTGTGATAGTTTGGTTCTTTATAAATCTTTGCAATCGGTCTATTATTTAGTTGATTGGCCACCAACCCACTCGGATTATAACTCTACATAAATATAATATGACACCTTATATTATGTATGAGTCTTTTGGATTTTACTTTTGGGCTCTTAGCCAAAGGAATGTCTGGGGTATCTACTTTTGTAAATTTTCTCGACTTCAAAAATAAAATTAATATATTTTTTTCTTTGGAAAAAATAATTAAAATTATTTGTGTTATTGTGTATTCATGAATTTAGTCAAATATCACTAGCGTGATTGGATTTTGAGGGTTTCAATATGTAAGGAGGTCAAGGTTCGAAACTCTCAGTAGTCAGAAGGAGACACCCAAAAATCTTCATCCATGTTAAGGGTTGGTGTGGCCCAGGCCGGGTGTGATCCTCAGGTAATTTTGACGGCTTAAATGCCCTTGGGTCATGGTTTATTAAACCACGTGATAGCCTCACAGATAACGAACATGCTAGCAAATAAAAAAATATGTATTCATTCATTTATTTATATCTAAAATTTATATTTTATTATTTATTAAAAAAGCTTATATAAAATAATTATAAATTATTTGTATAATTATGTATTAATTTATATTGGAATGTTTTTTTCCTTTGTTTCATTTGGAATTTTATTTGGATAGAAAAAATAATCCTCCATCTCACAACCACCTAGATTAAATCCAATCGAAAAAAAAAAATCATTCGATAAGTTATATACTCAAACGTATAAACATAAACCATGTTATAAGATATTATTGAATTGAATGATATTATACTCAATAATTAAAGTGATGTTTTAATTAACATGGATAATCAAATTAATGAGGTAGATTCATGGTGATGCCTTTATGGTATTTCACACTTTCACATAAAAATGTTTGATCAAGAAGGTTAAGGATTTGTGGGATAATGATAATGTGGAGGGATCCATTAAAGAAATTTTGTTCTTAGTTAAGGTATCCTCAATTTTGATAGGTTTATTATGACATAGTTGTAGGTGCTTAGTGTAGAGGAGGATTTGCATAAAATGAATGGTCTTATATGTTTCCTTTATGAGTTTTATATGTTTTCTTTATGAGTTTTAATAGATAAATAAGTTAATAAGTGTTTAGTCTTATAATGTTTCCTATAAATTGAAATCATTGATATGGTTGGTAGAGGGATGCACATCAAATTCAGATTTTCAAAATATAAATTTACGAAGAACATATAGAAACCATGGTGCAAGAGATCCGATATAATAATGGTATTTTGTGAGTTTCTAACCATAATAGACTCAACTTGGTCCTATATAGATCCATTCATTTCAATTAGCTACCTTACATGATGTTTGTAGGACACTGTGTTTAGTTATTACTTTGTCCTGTAACACTCTCTCAAGAATACTACTTTGTATGTTTTATGTTGCATTCATTATAAATATGTTTTAGTTATTACATGGCTCTCTAGCATTAACACTCTCCCAAAAATACTACTTTGTATTTCTTATGGTGCATTCATTGTAAATATGTTTTAGTTATTACTTGCTCTCTAACATTTTGTTAAAATTACTACTTTGTATGTTTTAGGGTACATTCATTGTAAATACGTTTTAGTTATTACTTTTCTCTCTAACATTTTGTCAAGATTACTACTTTGTATGTTTTATGGTGCATTCATTATAAATGTGTTTTAGCTATTTCTTTGATCTATAACATAATGTCAAACTTAATATTTTGTATGTAATATGGTGTATTTAGTGTAAATATGTTTTTCAAGGCTTGGACATATTTTTTTAGAATATACAAGAGAAATTATGAATTAAGCATGAATTAAAATTAAATGTCGGTAGATGATTAGATTCAATGTGAATTCATCCCATTATACTAATTGTATGATAACTTTTGTGTGTCATTTCTATCATAGAGTCGCCTCATTATAATGTTGCATCGCTACACCAAGATATTTTGCGAAGTCTTCGTCCTGATGTTTTATCTTGCTTCAAGCATGATTTACACCACCATGTGCAGAGGCGAGCACTAAGAACTCGATGGGCTACATATACACCATTAGGAGGTTATTTGTTAACACTCAGTTGTTGGCCCCTTCCATCATCATTAAATTCAAAATTAATATTTTGAAACAAAATTATCAATCCAATCTAATGAAGGTGCTTTGGTCGAGGCCTCCCACATCTTTCATTCATTCATGCACACTAACCCCAAATTGAATTGTTTTTTCCCTGCATTTTCTTCAAGAATACCATCACTCTCTTCTACTCTCATAACAAGCCATTAAACTCACCTCAACCAGGGCCATTGAAGTCACAATATATGAACACACTAGGGTAGGCATGGGATTGGTGATTGCGAACATTGGATCTTTGTCTAGATATTTCATTTTGGAGTTTTTTCTTCTATTGTTTTTTCCACTAAGAGAAGAACGAGGGAATAAGTATTTCAAGCTACACAATGACGGATTAAACTCTCAGAGGTTTCATATGATGATCATGGACATGGAAAATCAAGCTTATCCTAACATACCTTGCAAATCCTCCTTCATGTTTCTACCCATTTCGATTATAATATTTTATTTGGGTTGTTCTATGTTCATGGTTTTTGTGCCAGAGAAATAAATCGAGAAGAATATAATACTGGATTCAATAGCTTTTTTGTTGAGAATAATTTCACCTACAAGATTTTATTTTAGGATTCATTAGATATGTTTGAGGGTAGTCTTTGTTCCACTAGTTTTTCCAGCTGTGCATGACATGACATATCCACTCGATGTTTGAATAAAGAGACATCATATGTATTTTCCCCGTGATTGTTATGGGGAGGCATTAACGCTGGCGGAGTGCAAATTTTAGTTGTGCCAGAGATATTTGAGTAGTAGTCAGATATGATAGTGGAGGCAGAAATACCCAACTCCCAGAAAGTATGCTTCCATTTTTGTGATCTCCTATGCACTATGTAGAGTTGCATGACATGCCAACCTCTAATTCTTTGATTTCCAAAACCTTCCATCCACCGACAAAACTGAATAATATTTTTTCCATGTAAGTGGTGCCACTGTGAAATGTGTAATCAATGGTTGAATTAGTTTATGGATGTCATCACATTACTTACAGGTTCTTGCATTCCTTTTCTTTTTCCATATTTATGCTTGTTTATTGGATTCTCAGGTAGAGCCCATATAGGTCCTGAGAGTCAAACCAAACCTACTGCACTAGTTAGTTGTTTTGTGTAGTATGGAATTTGATTCATAACTATGGAATATTAGAAGGAATTTGTATTTTAGGTTTTTTTATGTATGTCATGTGAAATAATGAAAATATTGATTTTGTGTTTGAAAATTGAAAATATTTAATAATAATAAAATAAATTAAATAATTAATAATAAAAATTATTATTAATTATAATTATACCCCATTTTTTATGTTAATATGATATAATTTAATTCAATAGGATATATTTTTGATATAATATGATGCAATTTTTTATGTAGGTGTGATATTATTATAATGAATAGTTGATGTAATATGACACAAATGTGGCTCTTACAAGATGCAAAAGTTTCATATTTTAATGCCACCATGATGCACATATGACACTCATGTAGACAATAACACTACATCTTTATACTAATGTGACTCAAAACCCACATATTTGATGCAAAAATGATGTATATTTGATGCTAACAATGGTTTTAATTAGAATCCTTGATGCAATGATGATGTTATGTATGGTTTAGCGATGCCCATTTTATTTCTATGACAATGCCAGTAAGAGCACATGTCAAAAACTATGGTCCTATAAAAGTTCATTGTGATGAAAAAGTAAATAAAAAAATAATACCCTCGAATGCATCATGTCTAACATCATCCAAACATAATTTTTTGGGCAAAAAATATACTACACAATAACACTAAATATGACACCAACTCAGTGTATTATAGTAGTATATATATCTAT
>SNQJ01S0166405.1:0-21029 GCA_010110895.2 Picea sitchensis | reverse complement strand
TTCCCTTTTTGGGTGGCATGTTGGCCAAGTATCACTTTTGAACCTTGATTTTGAGGTGGTTCTACTAGACAATATTTCTTCTGTTGTATCTCCAAAGTTTTGGCCCTTTTGGGTATGAAACTTTATTTTTTGTAGTTCTCTGATATTTCTTCTCTGCAATTCCACAGGTCTGATCAAAATTGGATGTGCCAAGTGGAATTTACGGTAACTTCCCCATAACTTGCTGATTTTTGTCCTTTCCAGGAGATGTCACTTGTATAGCCTTCCCCACACAAAATAATTGATATAAATTCTAAAACTCATACCAGAAATACTACAGACTGTCCACTATCCAATGCAACTAGTCTCACTCAATTTGGATACTCTAAGAAGAAGTTATGATTGTTTTACCTGGAACACCTTCTTGAGACTAGTAAATAGGACTAGTCAGATACCCTATCTTCTATAGGGTGTATCTTCAAATTTAAGACGACCCAAAAGCTGAACCTTTTACCACAAATACCTTACTAATTTCTGTGAATATCGTCTGGATTTTAGGGCCTGAAACATTACAGAAAAGTTTTTATAGCGTAAATTCCGCAATGACTCAGTTTAGGATGATTCCAGAACCCTATCTTTCACAGGATGTATCTCTGAAATTATAAGGCCTCAGGAGCTGAAATTTTAACCCAACATACCTTGATCCGTCTAATAATTATCCGCCAATTCGTTCCTTCTGAAACTTTGTAGAAAAAATGATATAGTGAAAATTCCAAGGTGTCTCAGATGTAGCAACGAAACCCCAAGACCTTGAGCTCTGATACCATATGTTAAGAACCAAATATGAATATAGCATAGAAAAACCTCAAAATAAGTAATCAACGCCTTGAAAAAGAGAGAAATTCAAATAATAAGCCTCTTCGAGGGGGAAACCTCCTTATTCCCACACAAATGTACAATTCCAAGATGATTCCAAATGAAAATGTCTCCTTGGTATATATAGGAGACTAGGAGGTATAATTACAACTAATGGAACAAAGCCGACATAAATAAAATAACATTACTAATGTAATATGCCCCAATTAAGGGATAATGAGCCAATATTAGGGCTTAACATGAGGGGTCCTAAATCCCTTTAAATCAACAACAGGAACCAAACCTGCCACCAAGGCCCAATTAGACTCTGCAACATTTAATGGTGGAATGGTTCTCCAGATCTTGAGATCTGACCAATTAATCAATGAGCTTTATGTTTTCTTGTGACGGCTTCTCTTTCAATTCAGAAGTTATCTTTTTTGTATTTTCTCTTATAGGTGGGACTGATACAAGATAAAAGTCGGTATAAACCAACTGGGTAACAAAGTGGGAAAATCTTAACCACTGGGGAAGGTTGAGCTTGGGATAACCTTTCACTCTAGTATGTAGAAAAAAATTCTCTACCACAAGCCTAGTAATAATACATTAACCTGTTGGTGTTCCAATTATTGGTTGAGGTGCGTTTATCAGAAGAAAACACATATGCAATAAACGAGGGCAAGACAAATAATTCTCTTAACTCTAATCATCGATCACATAATAACACAACGACTTAATTTTCATCATTAAAGACAAGAACTGTAAAACATTGAATCAGATAACTTATCAACAGATTTAGAATCTCTTACTCGTTACAACATCCATTCATGAGATGAAATCAGAAATAATTCATCTCCACATCTAATCATACACACTTTTGATGAAAAAACAAAAACTTGTCTCTAGTCCTAAACAAGAATTCTCAATTAAGGCAGCTTCGAAATAGTTCTTTACAAAATCCAAAAATAAGGGTCTTTGCAACAACCATCGACCCTTTGCTAACAGGTCGACTCTCCTACTTATAGCATACTATTAACTAAAAATAACCATTAAAGTGTAACTAAGTAAAACAAAAACTCGCCACATGGTGATTTCTTCTATCAGTCTTCAAAGAGTCATCAAATGATCTCACTTAAGTGGATGACGTTTCTCGTACTTTGACCACTTGATGAAGAGATCCTCGCATGTGTTAGCATATGAGAATCTATGTTGTTCCATTGGGGCCAAAAGAATCTCTCTTATCTCTACTACTCGTGCCCTATACTTGACTATTCTGGCACTTAAATGTTGCAACATGGCTCGAGCTTTGATCGGGTGCTCCATGAACTGTTGCACCTGTCCTGACACCATGCCTTCCACCTTTGCTACTTCAGTGGCCCATGATGAGTCTTGTTTGGCAAGTGATTTGACTATCGCAAGTCGAAAAAGTCATCGAGTGTGCCAAATTAGGGGAGGTCGATGTCTCTCATTTTTTGGTTGATCTTGGTCCAACTTTTCTCGCACTCGACCCATTTCTCTTAGATTTCCCGATGAGGTTCCTGAGCCATTTTTACCCAATATTCGACCTATTTTATTATGTGGTCAATGTTGGTTTTGTTTAGCACACAGATGTCATGATCTTCAACATCTCGGCCTTGTTGCACCACATTGATATATTTGATCCTTTCCACCACTTGGTGTGCTTTCTCATACCACCTCTCCATATCCTTGCACGTCACAAGTGCCATGAGGGTGTCTTCTTGAAGCTCGACTATCCTTGTAGTGAATAGGTGTCGTTCATATGTAAATTTGTTGGAGGATTCCTTGAATTCACTCCTTAGGAACACTGCGACATGTGTGGTGTCCTGGTAATACTTTTCCAAGTGGCGCAAATGTTCAAATTCCTTCACAACAACAGCTAGCTCCTCTTCATCCCTTTTTCCCCTGTCGAGGATGGCATCTGTGATTTCCATCTCTGCGCAGATAAGTTTGGATGTCTTGGCATGCTCTGTGTTGATCAAATTTTCCTTTGTGGTGATGAGGATGGAGCAATTTAGAGTGATCCTCCTCTTCTTGGTGGTTCTCTTCATGATAGATTTCCTTTTACGGACATAAGCGATGGCATATATGTCAGGGACTTCATCCACAGGTTCGGGAATTTGCTGATCTCCCCAAGTGAGTATATTTCCCAGGCTTCGGATGGTATATATTTTTTCAAGACTGGGTTCTTGAACTTCCTCCATGTGTTTAGAAGGTTGGAATTGTGTTTCTCGCTCATCAGGAAGTTGAGTACCGATTGAAATTGAGGCGTAGGGGGTGTGCTCGGTACTTACTTGATAATCGGCTGTTGAGACGCCGATTTCTTGTCCTGGAGCTGCTTCATTTTGTTCATCTGACCCTGGTTCATCCCTCAGACTATATGTGCTGGTCTCCGGTGCATCGGGTAGCTTAGTGTCTAAGAGACTCTTGACCTCTTGTTCATTCTGTGGAAGGCCCCAAATTTGAGCATCTGGAGCTAGGGAAGATGTCTTCTCTAGCTCATTTTCCTCTATGATCTGTACAGGGTTCACCAGGGATACTCTTGGGCTTTGTTCATCATCAAAGATGTTTATTAATTCACAGAGGGGGTTTGGTTCACTTTCTCTCCCTGATATTCCGACTGTCTCCAGCTGAGCTAAAACACCTCTCGGTGATTCATCCTTTGGCGTTGTGATTTCATGGTTGCGTAACTCAACAATTTTATCATTTTCTATTAGTTCAGGGCCATTTGGGCTCAATGATGATTTTAGAAGCTAAATTTCGCTCATGGGATAATTTTCAATGGTTTTTCCCAAAAAATGATTCACTATTCTAAAAATTATTCGCCCAAATTTTATAGGATAAAATTATTTTACCTTAAAAATCGCCAAAAGTTTATACAAACTATATAAAATCCTTATAAATTTGAATATTTTTACAAAAATATTGACAAACATTTTATAGTTGGCATATGAAGGATTAGTAAGATTCGTCAAGGTTTCTACATTTTAAAATAAATTTCCATCCTTAAAATTATCCCTACTTGGGCCCGTTTGTCTTTCATCTGCGTTGTCGGTAGGGGACCCTGTCATTCTTGTGAGGTCTTGGCCGTCTTGCAGCTAATCAATTATTTGTTGTTCCTATTCTCTCATGAACAACCCCCTTTCCCGTGCATTCTGCGTCATAGGGAAACCTCTATCCTGCATCGAAGCTACAAGGGGAACCTTTTTTGCTTCTGCCACTATCATTTCTTCCCTAGCTCTGAGGGCCTCTTGAGTCGATTTATCTATGGTCATCACTTGTTCATCTAGGATCATGGCCCTGAATATGGTCATTTTGGGGTCAACCATCCTTGCCACCACCTCATCCCAGTCTTGGGCATTTTCTATGAAGACTTCATCTTCAAATTTGTCGTGGGTGTATGGCCAACAGGACAACTCTTGTGAAGCATGTTTCAAGACCAGACCCTTCGGATCGTGCTTGTGGAACTAGCCTGTATGGAATCTGAACTCTAGTTGGCTTAGCCCTTCTTATTTGGCTTGAGTTGTGTCCTTCACCATGTAGAAACCTACATGGAAACCATAAGGTATGAACGCATGCTTCTTTTCCTTGACCAGGGTGGCATTGTAACCTTGCAGGATGGTCTGGTAGCATATATCTCCCACTACAAGTTGGTTAGGTACATGCGCTGGTAGGAGATGTGGTGCTCTGGTGGCCCCGAGCACCCTGATGTATGTGTTGTGCTCGTCAAAGTACTAGTGGACTACCTTTGATATCATCTTTTTGGACGCAGCAGATAGTCTTGAGCTTTCTTTCTTAAAAAGAATAAAATAAATATGTGCGATGAATTCATTGTAGATGAGGTAGTAAGATTTCTTGTACCTGTTCTCCCATAAGATGTTGAAATATACGTGGACTAGGAGCTCTGTAACGTGCCAGATCAGGTTCATGCTAGAGAAAATGTTCCTAGCGCACATGACATCAAGTAAATATGAAGCCATGTAGAAGGTTGGTGTATCTCCTTCCTTTGGCGTCTGAGCTTGTTGTATGCAGATTCTTAGTTTCTTAGAAATGATCGCTCCCTAGTGGAAGCCACTCCCAGAAATTGCCACTGTGTAAGATAAGGGAATCCATGCCTCTGAAAATCTGGAACAGTCCTTCTCTCCATACAATCGACAGATGAGGGCCATCAAGTAGATGTATGTCTCCATTAAGTTGGTCATTTGGTACCAGCTAGTGCTCTGATTGGTGTATTTCTTGTCTTCCCTCCACCATGAGGCCATCACCCACTTACATTTGGTGTCATGATGCTCATAGAACTTAACGATGAAATCTATATTCGGTTGCTCCCTCGAGGGTCTCGAGAGTTTGTAGTATTTTTTTGTACCTCTATCGGAAGGAACTCCCCGACAGCACCACCATTGTCATCATTGATTAAACACTTTTGTGTGTGTGTGGTCTGATAAAGGCCACTTCATAAGTTATATACAGGGAATGATGGTTATGCTTGCTACCATTTGCAGGTATGACCGTCGAATATTTAGAGACACCTGGATTCTCAAGCACCCTTATGCACGGGTCACTGTGTGGGATATATTCAATGTATTCTTCTCAAATGATCTTTTTAAAGATATCTCCCTAATGTGGGAGTGTAGCCTTGGAACCTGTTCTCTCCTCTGTATCTCCAAAGGAGAGATGAATTAAAACCTTCTTCATCATTGTTTTGATTACTGGTTCTAGTCTTGGAGTGTATTCCAATTGTTTTGCGACCCCTAGAGAGGAGCCTTCACCTAAATCCAGTTCTTTCAGCTTTGGTGCCCTCGACAATACTCGTCCTGATTCGATTTCTTGGAGAAATTGTTCACATAATCAAAATAAACCCAACCGAGGCTGATGTACCAAAACAAAACCCGGATAAAGAAGAAATATATGTGAAGTGTAAGCAAGTAAAATCCATAGAGACTTAGGTACATACGTAAATCTTACTAAACTGGCTATTTGGTACTCATTTGATCTACGCTACTTTAGAATTACTTTCGACTAAGCTTCTCCTGAATGTCAAAGAAAGTTTTCTACAGCGTAGAATGATTCGCTTACAATGGCTCAGAGAATTTAAGCAGGTGAAGAACTTATTGTGTTGCATCAACCATTTAGTGGTGATGATGCAATCTAAACAAATCGTTGTCAGAATCATATGGCTTAAATTCTATGTTGGTTGACAGTGGAGGCACGAAGGTGATGTGGTCTATTGGTAATTTCAAAATGTTGTTGTCTAATAGGCGCACAGGGTAGAAACTAATGTGGGATTTAGTATTAATTAGACCCTTAAATGCTCAAAATCTAAACGTATCCAATGCTAAAATGTCTCATCGTGTCTCTTTTTCAATGGGTGGATTGGGGATCGGGGATGCACTATGAAAATTTTCATCGATGTCCCTCGCAAAATATTAGACCGTCAATCTCATCATACAATGTTGTCATGGAAAGAAGTTAGTCGAAGGTGTGAGAGGCTTGGACCCCTGAGAACCAAGAATAGAGCTAAGAGTAAACTAGATAAGCAGGTTCTCTAATCCGGCAAAGACACATGGCGTTGAAGAACAGTGACCTAATTCACATGTATTAATTAGATTCAGGACTTACCGCCGTTTACAATTGCATTCTAAAACAAACCTTAGCTTGACGATGCCAAAAAGGTATAAAGGGTCAGCGATCGGCGACCGAACCTCACGTGTTTTCTACAGATTAGCTTCCTCGAAAAAGTCTCGATGCTGAAAACGCATCGGGGATCAGCGTTAGGGATAAATTTTAGCGAAGTTAGAATGTTCATTGCGATCCTTTTAGGTCTTCCCCAATTCCAATGAGTGCATCGGTGCTCGACTATCGGCGATATCTTTTCTTTCTTGGTTAACGATTATTCCCTCATCGTTTACCGATGCCGAAGAGTTATCGGAGATATCATACATGAAACTTTGGTATGAAACTTCCTTTTCGATGCTAAAGGAGATGTTTCGGTATTTGAGGTTCGGTGGCTCTTTTTTTTGAATTCCTTCTGATGTCGAATCGAGTGTGTTGGGTGAAGTGTTTTGGCTTTTGATTCTTTTTTCAGGCATTAAGGATTTTTTTTTTAAGTCATGGGGCTTCTTAGGTTCAACGATCCACAGAAAAGATAATGTGAGTCATGATAATAAGCAAAACTTTGTTATTTTCACAATAATGTGAGTCATGATAATAAGCAAAAGCAAAAACATTTTCACAAAAATGAAGTCGAATCAGATAGTGCAAAGATCAAGTGGTGCCCAAAACATAGAAATTGACATGGGATTTTTTTGGGTGTGTTGAGTGCTCAACAAATGGCGACTTACTGGGAAAAGAAGAATCTTTGTTCCTTCCTCGGGCTTGGCTTATGCAAAAGTTAGTTAAGAACTTAACTAGTTTTTATCATAGCCTCTTTTACCCTTGCATTTGAAATTTCCTCGTTGATAAATATGGGCTTGCCTGTGGGATTTTCAACCTTTATTCAACCTTCATTTCTTGTAACCCTGACTCACGCCCCCTTTGACAAGAGTATAGTAAATCATTCACTGGCACTAAGCCTTTAGTTACCCTTCTTCACTTGCTACAGTGTTGCTCCACTATAAGCGAGCATCCATATCCCCGACGGAGTCACCATGACATCACAGACCTTTCTCCGCTGCCAACGAGAATCCATAGCCCCAACGAAGTTATCTGCATACCCTCTCCTACTGTGCACTCGTTTGATATAGTTGATTTTTATTTCGGCAAAATGCCTTGAGCGAGTGGGAGAGGAGGACATCTGTTGTTTGCAAAAATGAAATGGTTAAGGTGAAAATTGCTAGCTCTGTCTCTGAGGTACATGTAGTCCTTTCTAGCTCACCATACCTTAAGGTTTCACCAGACCACCAGGCAGACACTTCTGCATTTCTCCAAAGTTGTTCATCTGCGCAGGTTAGATAGAGAACCCCTTGAAACAACCGCAGGTTCCCCAACGTTTCTTGTGTTTTATGTGAGCGATGAGTTAGGAACAGAGTTCGTCATATAACATGATTTGAGGTCAACCATTGTCTTGCTAAGCACCATCTTCAAAAGTGCATAAGTACAATAGAAAAAGATAAAACAAAAAATGCATTTCGTACTCAACGTATCTAAAATAAACACCATGAAAACATAAACACATAAAGTCTTTTTTTTTTTAATGGAAATATTGTTTTAGGGCTTGGCCATTCACCGGGAGGGCATCAAGTTCTCCCCTCGGATTCTGCAGTCGATACGTTCCTAACCCAATCTTCTTGGCCACCTGGAAAGGTCTGAGCCATAGATTCTGAAACTTAGAATGTTTTCCTTTAGGCTCATTTGCTCTATCCCACTTTAGGACTAAGTCTCCTACTTCAAAATTCTTCTCTTTATCCTTACGCTTATAAAACCACCTTTTAACTATCTGCTGGTGAGATATGAACTTTGATTTATCTTTCTCCCTTTCCTCTTCCAGTATGAGGAGGGTATCAATTCTTTTTTGTATGACCGATGAGGGTTGTCCTCTCGAATCTTGAGCAAGTTGAAGAGATGGAAGATATAGCCCATTCGGGAGAATGGCCTCCTGTCCACACACCAGAAAGTATGGGGAATTACTTATAGCCTCCTTGGGTGTAACTCCATCAGCCCATAAATCATTATGAAGTGAACTATTCCAATTCCTCTAGTTGTCTACAATTGTTTTCTTCAATATCCTCACTAGGTTCTTATTAGTTGATTCTGCCACACCGTTCCCCTGTGGATAGTAGTTTGTAGAGTATCTGATTATGATTCCTTTGTCTAGAGAAAACTTTGTTAATAAGGTGAAATAAAATTAGGCTTCATTATCAAAAGCAAGGACGAAAGGCACACCAAACCTTGTGATCAGGTTTTGTTCTACGAATTGGATCACCACCTTCTCATTTACATGAGTCAGAGGGATGGCCTCTGCCCATTTTCGCGAAATAATCTGTGACAGTCAGTATGTACCTATGTTTTTTTTAAGAACTTGGTGTGATTTCTCCTATGATATCTAACCCCCATTTCTCAAATGACCTAGAAACAACCACTGTTTGGAGTGGGACGATTGCTCTCTTCTTCCTCCCCGCGCTTATTTGACAAGTCTTACAGTTTCTAGTGTATGTGTGAGCATCTCTGAACAGAGTAGGCCAATAATATCCATCTCTCAGTATTTTATGAACGGTGGTGTTTCTTGCGAAATGTCCACTAGCAGGACCATCATGGAGCTCTTTCAGAACTTTGTCTGTGTCGTCACGTTCAATACATATTAAAAGTACCCCATCATAATTAACACGGAAGAGAACCAAATTTATGAGGCAATATTGTGCAGGTTTTAACCTGAGAGCTCTCCTTTCCTTAGGGTTTAGGTTTTCTAGGAAAGTCCCATGATGCACGAGATAAATCAGTTTCCTGTAACAAGACTCTTCCCTTGGGGATACGTATGAAGCTTCTCCACACCATAATTCCAATTCATTCTCCCATCCAGGGTCATCATTTACTTGGTCCTGTGCTTCAGCTGTCAGTTTGCATAACCCTTGTCCCTTAACCAGTTTAGCAGGTTTTATATCTAGATCGAATTCTTGGACTACTGCCATCCAGTTTCCTCTTCTTTCCCCCCGTCTCCTGTTGAGTGAATAGGGATCAAACCATCAGGTGAGGCACTATGAATTTGGTATGATTCTTAAGGATGTAAGATCTGAAGTGTTTCATTGCCTTGTATACCGCATAAGCTTGCTTGTCTATAGGAGGGTAATTTAGTTCAACCCCTTGGATATTAGTGCTCATGAATGATATTGGGGTCTCGTTGTTGTCATCATCCTTTTGAGTTAATACTGCAGCTAATGATTGGTCAAAAGAGAAAGTATAGAGAAAGAAATATCTGCTGAAATCGAGACTTCGCAACACTGGGGATTGAGATATTGCAGTCTTAATTTTGTTGAAATCCCTTTTCCGTTCATCGTCCCACTTAAATTCAACATATTTACGCATAATATTTTGTAGGGGTTTGACAGTATCAGCGAAATCGGGTATGAATTTTCTTACAAAATTGATTTTCCCAAAGAACAATTGCATAGCCTTTTTGTTATGAGGTAATGGAAGCTGAGATATAGCTTTAATCCTTTTTGGGTCTATGTGAATCTCTTCTTGAGATATATCATGATCTAGCAATTTTCCTTCCTCGACACCAAAGATAGTTTTCTTAGGGTTTAAGGATATACCATACTTCCTACACCTTTCAAAAATCTGGGTTAAATGTTGGATGTGATCTTCTCTGTTCTTTGAATACACAGTCACGTCAGCCAAATTGACTACTACACATTTGTTGATTAGTCCCTGAAATGCTATGTCCATGGCCCTTTGGAAGGTTTCTTCTGCATTGATCAACCCAAATGGCATGCGTTTACGAGAGAAGGTTCCCCACTTGATTCGGAAGATAGGTTTCAAGAGGTCTTCCTCTGAAAATAGAACCTGGTTGTAACCTGAGAAACCGTCCAACAGGGAGAAAATCTCAGAGCTAGACAAGGTTTGCAAGAGTTTCTCCTTTGGCGGGACTAGGTAGTTGTCCTTTTCTGAAGCTCTGTTGAGGTTTCTAAAATCTACACATAGGCGGATCTCCCCAAACTTTTTCCTCACAAGAACCAAATTTTCTACCCATACAAAGTGTCTAAATTGGAAAATAATCTTGGCATCTAGTAGTTTCTTTAACTCCTGACACATGAGAGGCTCCAGGGATGGGTGGTATTTCCAGAGCTTCTGTTGGAATGGTTTTACTTCATGTTTTAACGAGATAGTGTGTTGAATAATACGAGTATCATAAGTTTTTAGATCTCAGTAGGAAAATGAAAAAACATCTTGATATTGTCTGAAAAGTTTGAGATAAGCCTTCCTTTCCTCTTTAGATACTATCTTGTCGAGATTTACATTTCTGGGGTTTTCCGAGGTTCCTAGATTTATAGTTTCGTGCATGGGACAAGATCTCCCAGTCTTTGCATTCTTTGACCCTTTAAATCTTTCCCTTAGGTCAAAAAGGTTTTCTAAATTGGCTATTCCCTTCGATATCGTGTGAGACCTTGATTTTTCAGTCGGTTGATCCGCCTGAGGATTGGTTTCTGCAGATTGTTCCTGGAATATTTCATAATCAATAGCCAAGTATTTAAAGTTATCTTGATTGGTCAAAAAGTTTATGATCTGTTCATCTCCTTCAAAGACTTTTCAATTAGAAATATTGTTGGGCACCGACAGTTTGTAGATTAGCTCCATAGTGAACCGGGAGGCTTCATAGTCTTCTAGAGGTGATAGCCTTGAGGCCGCAATGGCCAGAGAATCAGTAAGAATGTTTTTTGTTCTGGGGATCGTTGTAATGTTGAAGGCTTCAAAATGCTCTATTAACCTATGCACATCCTATTGGTAATTCTTCAGGTGTGGAGAGTTTCAATGTATAGTGTTCCTTACTTGTCTAACGATGATCTCAAAATCTACAAAAACCTTCAATTCCTTGACGTTTAAGTCTATGGATTTCTTTATCCCTTGTACTAGAGCTTCATACTATGTGGTATTGTTTGTGCATTCGAACTCTAGCCTACGGGATAGGAAATGTTGTTTACCTTTTTTATTAATGAGGATGCACCCTGCCCCTGAACCTTCTTGCAATTTAGATCCATTAAAGTATAAGGTCCAAAATTGTGGGAAAAACCTATCGGCTTCCTCTTTATCGTGACTTTCCTCCTTTCTTCCTGTTTGTTCTGTCATTTCTAATGCAGGTTCTTGATAGAAGAGAGTTTCCTCCATTGTCATTGGCAGTTTCTCTTGAAAACAAAATTTGGAGTTTTAAGAAAGAGGGACATCAAATGAGATGGGGGGGGATTCTGGAAATCGGAGTCACAGGAATAATTGCCTAGCACGGGGAAATATGTTGATGAGGGTTCATTGAAGGTTTCTAAGTCAGTGACAGTATGTTTTAGATATATTTCCCTATCGATCCTGATCATATTTGTGTGTCCCTTTGATGGAAACCAAAGGTGAGCCGAGTCTGTACTAAAGTATTCGTTTAAATTCTCAGACCAATCACGACTTAATAAGAATCCATACGCTTCCGGGATATTTACTACANGGGGGGGGGGGGATTCTGGAAATCGGAGTCACAGGAATAATTGCCTAGCACGGGGAAATATGTTGATGAGGGTTCATTGAAGGTTTCTAAGTCAGTGACAGTATGTTTTAGATATCTTTCCCTATCGATCCTGATCATATTTGTGTGTCCCTTTGATGGAAACCAAAGGTGAGCCGAGTCTGTACTAAAGTATTCGTTTAAATTCTCAGACCAATCACGACTTAATAAGAATCCATACGCTTCCGGGATATTTACTACAATGATGTCAATTACTTGCAAAAATTTAGGGTGTGTCATTATTCTGATCATTACATCTTTGAGCTCTCCCATAACCTTTAGTTGGGTTCTGTCTAATTGTATAACATGTTTATCTCTTTTCAGAGAGACTATGTTTAATTTTTTTCAAATAGACAATGGTATGACATTGGAGGATGCTCCTGAGTCAACCAAACAATTATGGAGGTTTATGTTGAAAACTTCAAATGTCAAAAGGAACGGTGGGAAAAAAGGTTTTCCCTTCTTATCTTCAGAGAAGGCATTCAGAGTTGGTTTATTTCTTATATCTGTGGGAGTTATATTTCCTCCTTGGTTGGTGCTTGTCATGGGGTTTTCTACTAATTTCAATGCTTGTAATAGAAAGTCCTTTTGATGAGGGATTCTACACATGTCCATGATCGATATATTTTCTTTCAACTTCTTCAAGTCTTCTACTATGTTGTAGTCTATCTTGGACGATTCTCATGTATGGATGTTTATAAGGTTTCGTCAGAGAGAAAAAGGTCCTTTCGGGTGATCGAGAGCTAGTTTTCCTCCCAAAGTTTGGGTCGTAGTAAGGTCGTTTGAGACTAGTTGACCCCCACTTCATGTTTTCATAGCCAAGACTTCTGCGGGTGGTTCTTGAACTTCAAATAGGTCATCGAAAGGAATTGGTAGATCAAGGTCCCATATTAACATGGTTGTTTCTTCTAGTGGATCAATCTCTTCTTCATCGAAAACATTCATAGTTGAGTCGCTTTAATGTTCGGTCAGGGAGACTTCATCTAGAAACTGATTGGAAATCAAATTCATGGCATGCACCCATTGAGGGTAGTCTCTTTCAGAATGATTCACTTGATGATAGGTACATAAAGAGTTGGATGCTACATTTCCCAGATCGATGTTTAAGTTGGCTGGGGGAGGTTCAATTTCTTTGAAAGGTGGATTCCTTTTAAAGAAAGGATTATAGGGCCTCTGGCCTTGGTTTCCCTCCCCTACGCTTCTCGTCATGTCTATTATTTTGTTTGACAACTTCTTGACCATGCGTTGTAGGTCCTCTATATCCCCACTTCCCTTTTTGGGACCTTGTTCTGTTTGTTTCCCTGGGGGTCTAGTTAGTAGTAGTCCTCTCCTAGGAGGAGGTTGAACTTATTTTTTAACTAATGAGACCTCGCCTTATTTACATCCATTCAATTGGAACTCTATCATTTTGGCTTATTCAAAATTCTCAGCTAAGGTTGGTTTGGCAGCCCTTTTCACAAACAACATATTAGCGTATACTTCGATTTGCAACTCCTGAGTAGGTTTAGATTTGGGATGGAATTTGTTTAATATGGTGGTAAATATTTGATTGAATTATTTAACCCTTTCCTTTGAACTCATGGTGGTGGCAAACAACTCATCCATCAAATCCCTTATAGTGGTTTCTTCTGCAATTTTTTCTAGAAAATCCTTTTGAAACTTGGTCCAACTAGTTATGGGTCCTACAGGTAAGTTAAAATATCACATGGAGGCCGAATTCTCAAAAGTGTAGGGTAATAGCGTGAAACCAACATCTTCATATTGGGCATTCATCATCCTGATAACTATTATGAATTTTTTGATATGGTCTTCAGGCAATCCTGAGGTTTCAGGGTCAAATTTAGGGAGTACCTTCTCTGGATGTTAGGGAAGGTTGTGTACTCATCCAGGGATGGCCAAAGCATCCTTGGCCAACCAAGGTTGATTATTCTGAGGTGGTTTTCCCATTTCTTCATCATGGTCATTGTTATATTCCATGTCTTCAGATCATTCTGAGTTAAACCCTTCATCTTTACTAAAGTCGTCAGGCTCAGAGTAGTTGTCGACCGGTGTTTCAGGTATTAGGTTAAGAGGATGTTTGATTTCAGTGAGAGAGAAATCTATCAGGTCTTCTATTTTGTGCACAAAAACCTAGTCAGTGGACTTGACTAGTGGTCCGGTTATTTGTTTTCTTCGAGAAAGTAACAAAGCTAAGGGAATTGAACTGATCTATCGGGTGTAAGCTCTTGTGATTCTTATAAATTGGTTTAATTCCTCGTGAGGAAGAGTGTAAGGTATATCAGGGAACAAATGTTCTTCCTCATGTTGGGGTGAGTTACTCATTTCAGGAGTACTCAATGTGTGTGGGTTGTATTGGGAATGACTAGCCATGCATATGGGCTATTTTGAATCTACAGGCTGTGTGAAATACTATGTCAAAAATATTGTAATCCATTCATTATTCATCCCTCCTTCTAGCGCTAATTCTGTTGATAGGTCCTAAATCCCTTTAACTCAACAGTAGGAACCAAACCCACCAATGAGGCCCAATTAGACTTTGCAACGTTTAATGGTGGAATGGTTCTCCATATCTTGCGATCTAGCTAATTAATCGATGTGCTTTACGTTTTCGTGTGAAGGATGAGGAAAATCTTAACTACTGGGGAAGGCTGAGCTTGGGAAAATCTTAACTACTGGAGAAGGTTGAGCTTGGGATAATTTTTCACTCTAGAATGCAGACAACAATTCTCTACCACAAGCCTAGTAATAATACATTAACATGCTGGTGTTCCAATTATTGGTTGAGGTACGATTATCAGAAGAAAACACATGAAATAAACGAGGGCAAGAAAAATAATTCTCTTAACTCTAATCACCGATCACATAATAACACAACGATTTAATTTTCATCATTAAAGACAAGAACTGTAAAACATTGAATCAAATAACTTATCAACAGATTTAGAAGCTCTTACTTGTTACAACATCCATTCATGAGATGAAATCATAAATAATTCGTCTCGACATCCAATCATACACACTTTTGATGAAAAAACACAAACTTGTTTGTGGTCCTAAACAAGACTTCTCAATTAAGGCAGCTCCGAAATAGTTCTTTTCAAAATCCAAAAATGAGGGTCTTTGCAACAACCATTGACCCTTTGCTAACATGTCGACTCTCCTACTTATAACATACTATTAACTAAAAATAACTATTAAATTGTAGCTAAGTAAAACAAAAACTCGCCACATGGAACTTTCTTCTATCAGTCTTCATAGAGTCATCAAATGATCTCACTTAAGTGGATGAATTTTCACGATCCTCGCATGTGTTAGCATACAAGAATCTATGGTGTTCCATTGGGGCCGAAATAATATCTCTTATCTCTATTTCTCGTTACCGATACTTGACTATTCTGGCACTTAACTATTGCAACATGGCTCGAGCTTTGATCGGGTGCTCCATGAAATGTTGCACATGTCCTGGAACCATGCCTGCCACCTTTGCTACTTTGGCGACCCATGCTGAGTCTTGTTTGGCATGTGATTTGACTATGTCGTGCAAGTCAACAAAGTCATCGGGTGTGTTGAATTCGGGGAGGTCGATGTCTCTCATTTCCTGGTTGATCTTGGTCAATATTTTCTCTCACTCGGCCCATTTCTCATGGATTTCCCGATGAGGTTACTGAGCCATTTTTACCCAATATTCATCTTATTTCCTTATGCGGTCGATGCTACATTCGTTTAGCACTCGGATGTCATGCTTTTCAGTGTCTCGGCCTTGTTGCACCACAATGATATAGTCAATCCTTTCAATGGCTTGGTGTGATTTCTCGTACCACCTCTCCATATCCTTGCACATATCTAGTACCATGAGGGTGTCTTCTTGAAGCTCGACTATCCTTGCAGTGAATACATGTCATTCATCTACAAATTTGTTGTAGGCTTCCTTGAATTCTCTCCTTAGGAACATCGCGGCTTGTGTGGTGTCCTAGAAATATTTTTCCAAGTGGTGCAAATGTTCCAATTCCTTCAAAGAAACAACCAACTCCTCTTCATCCATGTTTTCCCTGTCAAGGGTGGCATCTATGATTTCCATCCCTGTGTCGATAAGTTCATATGTCTTGGCATTCTCTGTGTTGATCATATTTTCCTCCGTGGTGATGAGGATGGAGCGATCTAGAGTGATCCTCCCATTCTTGGTGGTTCTCTGCATGATAGCTTTCCTCTTCTGGTCATAAGAGATGGAATGTATTTCAGCGACTTCATCCACGGGTTCATGAATTTGTTGATATCCTCAAGTGAGCATATTTCCCAAGCTCCCGATGGTATATATTTATTCAAGACTGGGTTCTTGAACTTCCTCCATGTGTTCGGAAGGTCCGACTTATTTTTGTCGCTCATCGGGAAGTTGAGTACTGATTGAAATTGAGGCGTCGGGTGTGTGCTCCGTACTTACTTGATAATCAACCATTGAGACGTCGATTTATTTCCATGGAGATGCTTCCTTTTGTTCATCCAACCCTGGTTCATCCTTCTGACTATCTGCTTGGGTCTCCAGTGCATTGGGTAGCTCAGTTTCTAAGACACTCTCAACCTCTTGCTCATTCTATGGAAGGCCCCAAATTTGAGAGTCGGGATCTAGGGAAGACGTCTTTTCTGGCTCATTTTCCTCTATGATTTGTATAGGGGTCACGAGGGATACCTCCGAGCTCTCTTCATGATCATAGATGTTTATTAATTTGCAAAGGGGGTTTGGTGCACTTTCTCTTCCTGATGTTCTGACTGTCTTCGACTAAGATGAAACATGTCCTGGTGATTCAATCTGTGGCATTATAATTTTAGGGTTTCCTAGCCCGACAATTTCATCAATATCTATTAGTTCAGGGCTGCTTGGGCCCGTCTGGCTTTCATCTGGGTTGTCGACAAGGTACCATGTCATTCCTATGAGGTTCGGGTCATCTTGCAGATGATAAATTTTTTGTTGCACCTATTCTATCATGAGAAACCCCCTTTCCCGCGTGTTCTACATCATAGGGAAACCTCTATCATGCACCGAAGATACCAGGGGAACCTCTGTTTCTTCTGCTGCTATCATTTCTTCCCTGGCTCTGAGGGCCTCTTGATTATATTTCTCTATGGTCACCACCTGTTCATCCAGGATCATGGCCATAAACCTGGTTATTTTTGGGTCAGCCATCCTTGCCACCACCTCGTCCCAGTCTTGGGAATTTTCTATGAAGACTTCATCTTCAAATTTGTTGTGGGCATATGGCCAGCAAGACAACACTTGAGAATAATGTTTCAAGACCAGACCCTTTAGATCGTGCTTGTGGAACCGACCTGTCTGGAATCTGAAATCTAGTTGGCTTAGACCTACTTGTTTGGCTTGAGCCATGTCCTTCACCATGTAGAAACCTACATGGAAACCATAAGGTATAAACGCTCGCTTCTTGTCCTTGACCAGGGTGGCGTTGTAACCTTGCAGGATGGTCTGGTAGCATATCTCTCCCACTACAAGACGGTTAGGGACATGCACTGGTAGGAGATGTGGTGCTCCGGTGGCCCCGAACACCCTGATGTAGGTATTGCATTCATATAAGTACTAGTGGCCTACCTTTGATATCATTTTTTTGGCTACAGCCGATAGTCTCAGGCATTCTTTCTTAAAAAGAATAAAATAAATATCTGAGATGAATTCATCACAGATGAGGGAGTAAGATTTCTTGTACCTGTTCTCCCATAGGATGCTAAAATATATGTGGACTAGGAGCTCTGTGACGTGCCAGTTCAGGTTCATGCCAAAGAAAATGTTCCTGGAGCACATGAAATCAAGTAAATATGAAGCCATGTAGAAGGCCGGTGTCTCTCCTTCCTTCGGGGTTTGAGATTTTTGTATGCAGATGCTTAGTTTCTTAGAAATGATTGATCCCCAGTTGAAGCCCCTCCCAGACATTTCCACTTTGTAAGCTAAGGGAATCCATGCCTCTGAAAATCTAAAGCAATCCTTCTCTCCATGTAATCGGCATATGAGGGCCATCAAGTAGATGTATGGCTCCTTTAATTTGGTCATCTGGTACCAGTCAGTGCTCCGGTTGGTGTATTTATAATTTTCCCTCCACCACGAGGAGATCACCCGGTTGGTGTCATGATCCTCATAGAACTTAACGATGAAATTTGTATTCAGCCACTCCTTGGGGTCTCAGAGTTTGTATTATTTCTGGACCTATACCAGAAGGAACACCTTGAAACACTCACCATTATCATCGTTTATTAAACACTTGTGTGTGTCTGTGTGGTCGATGAGCCACTTTAGAAGTTATATACAGGGAAAGACGGGGGTTCTTCTTGATACCATGTGCAGGTACGATCGTCGAATATTCAAAAACAACTCGTCCTCAAGCGCCCTCACATCTCGATCATTGTGTGGGATATATTCCGAGTATTCTTCCCGGCTGATCTTTTTAAGGAGCTCTCCCCAATGTGGGAGTACCTCCTTGGACCCTATGATCACCTCTGTATCTCTAAAGGTCGGAGGATGAATAAAAACCTTCTGCGTTGATGTTTTGATAACAGGTTCCAGTCTTGGAGTGTATTACAATTGTTTTGCGACCCCTGGAGAGGAGCCTTCACCTAACTCTGGTTCTTTGAGCTTCGGCACCCTCGACGATCATCTAGTGGTTGGATTTCTTGGAGGCATTGTTCCTGCAATAAAAATAAACCTTCAAAGACTGCATACAGAACAAAACCGGATAAAAATATATGAAGTGTAAACATGTAAAATCCATAGACTTGGGTACATACCTGTAAAGCTTGATAAACCTGGCTATTTGATACTCATGGGATCTCTGCAACTTTTGAATTACTCGTCTCGCTTCTCTGGATGCTCAAAATTTCCTTCCACGCAAATTGATTCCTCTTACATGACTCAAGAGAATTTAAACCAATGAAGAACTTACTGTGTCACATCAGCCATTCAATTCGTTTGATGAGTGCAATTTAAACAAATCTATCGTCAAATATCTGTAACTTAAATTCATCATGGGTTGACCGCGGAGGCACGGGGGTGATGTGATCTATCGGTAATTTCAAATGGTCGTGTTGATTGGCGTATGAGGTAGCAACTAATGCGGGATTTGGTATTAATTAGACCCTTAAATGTTCAAAATCTAAACGTATCCAATGCTAAAATGTACAATCGTGTCTCTTTCGCAGTGGGTGCATCGGGGATCAAGGATGCGCTATGAACATTTTCATTGATGTCCCTCACAAAATCTTTGACACCGATAAATCTCATCGTGCAATGTTGTCGTGGAAAAGATGACTCAGAGGTGTGACTTGGACCTAGGGAACCAAGAATGAATCAGGGTAAAACTAAACTGAAGGGTTCTCCAATCTGGCAAAGACACGTGGCGTTGAAGACCAGTGACCTAATTCGAATGTATTAATCAGAGTCGAGAATTACCTTAAGTTGTGCGTTCTAAAGAAAAACCTGGCTTGCCGATGCCGAAAAGGTATACAGGGTCGGCGATTGACGAGAAACCTATCACGTGTTTTTCTATGGATTAGCTTCCTCGAAAAAGTCTCGATGACGAAATGCATTGGGGATCGGTGATCGGGAGAATTATTTAGCGTGGTCAGAATTTTTGTTGCGATCCTTTTAGGTCTTCCCCGATTCCAATGAGTGAGTCGGGTATCGGTTATCGATGATATCTTTTATTTATTGTTTAATGACTACTCCCCTTGTCTTTTACCAATGTCGAAGAGGAATCAGCTATCAGAGATATCCTTACGCAAAAATTTGGTGCAAACAAAAACTTCCTTTTGTCGATGCCGAAGGATATCGACGCTCGGTTATTGAGGTTTCCCGAGTGGATTTTTTCCATTTTGAATTCCTTCCGATGTCGAATCTGAGTGTGTCAGGTGAAGTGTTTTGTCTTCTGATTCTTTGTTCAGGTGTTAGGGATTTTTTAAGTCATGGGGTTTCATAGGTTCAAAACAGTCTTGAAAATCTAATGAGAGTCATGATAATAAGCAAAAGGAAAAACATTTTCACAAAAATGAAGTCGAATCAGACAGTGAAAAGATCAAGTGGTACCCAAAAAGTAAAAATTGACATAGGCTTTTTTAGGGTGTGTTGAGTGCTCAACAAGACCTTTAGTATCGGTGTTGTCTTCAACAACTCCTTGAGCCTCCAAAGTGCTTCCGTGCATTTCTCGGTCCAAACTAACTTCTTTTTCTTCTTCTGCAATTCCGTAATCGGATTTGCTATCTTCGAAAAACCCTCGACGAATCGTCGATAGTATCCCGCTAAACTCATGAAGCTACACACTTCTAGGACATTCATCGGCGTAGTCCATTCCATAATAGCCTCGACCTTGGATGGATCCACAACGATAGCTTCGCTAGAGATGACATTCCCTAAGTAGTGAATGTTCAATTGATAAAACAAGCATTTAGAAAGTTTCCCATACAATTTGTTCTCTCGTAGACACTGTAGTACCAAGCGCAAGTGCTCATCATGCTCCTCCATCATCCGAGAATATATCAAAATATCGTCAATGAATACTTGGATGAACTTGTCCAAGTGTTCGCGGAACACCCCGTTCATTAAGCTCATAAATACCCCAGGGGCGTTTGTCAGTCCAAATGGTAAAACAGTAAACTCATAATGTCCAAACCTCGTCTTAAAGGAGGTATTAGTTATGTCATCCTCCTTGATCCGTAACTGGTGATACCCTGATCTCAAGTCAATATTTGAAAACACCGTCGCGCCTTTCATCTGATTAAACAGATTATCAATCCTTGGAAACATATACTTATTCTTGATCGTTGCCTTTCTCAATTGATGGTAGTCAATGCAGAGTCTCCATGACCCATCCTTCTTTTGTATGAAAATAACATGCACACCCCACGGTGACACACTTGCACATATAAGTCCTAGGTCCAAAAACTCCTTCAGTTGCATTTTCAACTCCTGTAACTTAGGGGTCGACATCCG
>SNQJ01S0166403.1:16095-37077 GCA_010110895.2 Picea sitchensis | reverse complement strand
ACTCTACAAATATGTTACTACCATATTTATCCCCTAGTGGTGGCAATCACACTCAACAACAATGTCTTGTAAATTTGGGCAAAAAATGGTACAAGAAGCCAAGCACAAAATGACCTTAAGCACCTTGTAGATTTTAACCTTGTGCAATTAATTACCGCGAACAAATTCTTAATAAAAACAGAAAAGACACAATGGCATGCACACACAGACACATTACATAGAGAGTTTACCCTGGAAACCCAAACTGGGAAACCCAACAATCTATTTAGAGCCACACCTCTAATCTTCTATTCATCATATCTTCATTGTTTACAATACATATATAGGATCTAGTAGCATCAAAACCATCGGTAAAAACCATGTGCCAAAAAATCACCAAAAAACGCCAATTTTTTTCGAGGGGGCTTCGCCCCCCTCTAACCCCCCATGCGTGCTTGGCATAACACATACACTACATCTAGTTGTGCAAAGAATATAACACATACCCAACATTCTCCCACTTGTCATTTTCTTTGCATACAAGGGGTTACAAGGTTACATAGTCAAAAATGCCCTTAGATCCTCTACACCAAGAGAACTTCTCAATGCTCACATATTTTGTAATGAATCTGCAATATTCTTCAAAGTGTCCACCTTCTTTTATTCAACCATTTCTCTCACAAAGTGATATTGAACATCAATATGCTTTGTCTTTGAATGATAAATCATGTTCTTTACCAGGAAGATTTCACTATGACTATCACTGTCCCATCCCTTACAACTTGTTGTATTGACCCAATACCTGAAACCTGATCTTTGTAACCATACTACTTCCTTTCTTGCATGAGTGTATGCCATGTATTCAACTTATGTAGTTGAGTGCTACCTATATTGTCTTTCCTCATCGATTGATTGCTCCCACTCCAAATAGGTTAAACACATACATGGTTGTAGATCTTAGATCCATATCTCGATCCATTACACACTGTCAACAAACCCATGTATGTCAACACTTTTGTCCAATCACGGTCTTCCTTGTTGGCACAATCCATAGCCAGTGAGTGCCACATAAATGCACGAAGGCCCTCTTTATTGTTGTTCAATGCTCCTTCCCTAGTTTTTTGACCTTATGCCTACAGAACTCCCTTTGCATGCAATGTCCAATCTAGTATAGACAATTACATACATCAAAGCTGGAAACCACACTTTCATATGGAACACGGGACATGTCCTCTTCCTCCTCCTCTTCAGTGTCTTGGGACAGCACGATCCACATATAACTTTACGCCAACAGGAATAGGGACCTTGGCTGGTTTACATTCCTACATATAAACCTCTGCCGATATTGTCTTGACATATTTCTCACGATTTGCTTGGAGGTTCATGTTTTCCTAGTCTCTTTTAATTTTCATGCCCAAATGAAATTTACGGCCTCCAAGATCCTTCATTTCAAATTTAGAGGGAGACAATTGAGTTTTCACATCTGAATAATCTCCTTGTTTTTTCCTATCAGCAAAATGTCATACACATACAAGAACAAATAAACAACATGATCGCGATTAATTTGGAATGCACAATCTGATCTGTCAGAATCTCAGTATCAGAGTGCAATACCACATCCTTATTGATTGTTTAAAACCACACATAGACTTTTTCAGCTTGCATCTGGACTCTTTCTTTGCCTTCTTAGAAAATCCTTTTGGTTGCTTCATGTGATTTCTTCTTCAAATCTCCATGTGTAGGAATGTTGTCTTCGCATCCATCTGTTCTGCTTCAAAATCAAATACAACAGAGATACAAATAAACAAATATAATAGAGGTTAACTTAACAACAGGAGAAAAAAAAATCATCAAAAGTCAATTCCCTCTGCTTGGAATAGCCTTTTCTACTGTCGAGCTTTGTGTTTCTCCGCACCATACGCATTCAATTTCTTCTTAAATGCCATTTATTACTTGATGCAAGTTTTTCAATTGACAACTCCACTAGATCCAAACCCTCATTCTTGTCCAAGTACGCCATTTCTTCAACCATGGCCTTTCAGGTTTTCATCCCTTCAAATCCATTGCCTCCTAACGGGTTCTAGGATCATCTATGGAGTGATAGATAAAGAAAAATTTGTATGGAAATCAGATGGACTATACATTTCTGCTAGCCTTCTTTCTCGATCCGATTTTCTCAATACTGGAGTATGAGATCTTCTTCTTCTTATTAAATGTTCTTCTATAGAGTCACGATTAGGTATTGATGTTTGGTAGCAGTATTCCCCTCCTGGACAACTTTCCTTAGAGAGGAAGATTCGAAGTCAAAAGGAAGACCATTGACTAGTTGAAGAACTTGGAGAAATTAGGCCTAGAGGAAAATAATAAAGGTAATATAATTTCCGGAGGAGAAGTTGGCCCACGGGAAAAGATAAAGTGAAAATAGAATTACAAGAAGAGAAGTCATCCCCAACTAAGTGACTTGAAGACTATAAATAAGTGAGACATCTAACTCATTTGTTCCTTTCTCACTCACACAGTTATTTCACTCAAGAAGAAGGTGCAAGACTAAGGCAAGGAGAAGATGCAACTACTTTTACCCAGCTTATCACATGAGTTTCTTGGTGGTTTTCATTGATTCACGTTGTCTTTATCTCTAGGAGAGGCACGCTAACTTTGTGTGGTGTTGCAGTTATACCCTGGCTAGGGTTTGAAAAGAAGAGATAAGTTATTGCTATCAGGGTTTCTTCATTATCAATATTTTCTCTTGTGAATAGAGTTTGTTTATCATTTGGATTGTATTATCGGAAAGAATCTCTCTAAGAAAAGTTGGTAGGGTTTCGGGTTCGGGGTTTCAGGGATAAATCTTTGTGTGCTTGTTTATCATTGTATATTTTTGGTATATGGTTATTGAATGTAAAAGAAGATCTAAATACTTTGGTAAATCTATTGCTCTGAAATTTATGAAAATCTAACATGGTATCAGTGGAGTTACCTTCGAAACAATTTAACCACTTTGGAAGGAAGATCATGCTTTGGGATTTGTCACTACACCTTGCTGCTACACAATATTCCAAAGTTGTTGGGACTAACTCCACTTCAGAGCAACTCACCTAACCCTAATGCACATCTTGAAAATAAGTGACGTTTTGTCAAGGTTGAAATTTTAGGATTTTAGGCTTAGGAGTTTCTACCAATGAAAATGATTATCAATGTGAGAGTTGGGGATAGGCTAGATGGAGTAGATAATTTCAGATCATGGAAGCATAAGATACTACTCATTCTATAAGACAGTGAGCTCTCAGATCATGTCGAACTTAGGATTCTCCCATAACTAGAGGAAGAAGCGAAGGAGAAGTACAAGAAGAATGAAATCAAGGCCAGGATCTTGACAGATTCAATCAGGATATGATTCCAAATGTATGAGAATTGAAGACACCAAAGGATATGTTTGATGCCTTATCGAGATTTTATGAAATGATAAAACAGAGTGGGAAGCTAACCTTAGCATCCAACTCAAAATGTGATGATGAACAAATTGGAATCTGATTTCCACCTACTTCAGTTTCTCATATCGAGGACCAACTAGAAGAGTAGTGTAGATTTAGTGGATGCCGAGCTTGTGACTACAACTCTTAATAGCTCTCCTTCCCTCTTGGGATGCATTTGTTGAACCAAATGATGTTCAAAGGAGAATTTTCCAAATTTGTTTATCTTATGGACAAGTTGTACCCAAGAAGAATCAAGATTGATATCCAAGTCACATAGACAATGATGAAAACCAATTTCTTACTACTCATGTGAAAGAAAGGAAAGAAGAAGAAACAGGTCCAAAAGAAAATAGAAGATCAGTTCCAGTCATAAGAAGGATGTGTCTAAGATTAGATGTTTCAACTGCCAGAAGTTGGGACACTTTGCTTTTCAATGTCCTCAAGGGAAAGGATAGAGAAAACATCACGCACATGCAGTAGGTATGGAGGAGTCCAAATCTCAGAAGAAGACAAGAATCAAAGATGAAAGTATGTCTTTGTCTCATTTCTCATGTACTATTACTCAAGAGTGATATTTGGCTAGTGGGCAGTGGTGCTTCCAACACATGGTAAGTTGAAGTTCTCTTGTAAAGTGAAGAGTTCATCCCTTTCACGTGGTGTTGAGGAAAGGTATAAAAAACCTTACTGATCATGTTCGGTCTTGCACAGCACAAGACAAGATAGTTGGGAATGTCACTAGGAGTTTATAGCCTCAAAAAAATTTCCCTAATCCACAAGTATTAATTCTACCAAGGGATCAAGGTTTATGATTTATATTTGTAACAATGTAAAAATAAAAGAATTTAAACAAAGCTAGGTGAATGTATCTAGATTTTACATTGAAGTAAACATGGAGACAAAAGAGAAAAGGAAGAACCAAGTCATGAAAACACGTGTATGAGACACAACAATAATGCGATTTTATTTCATTCTAAAATACAAAACTGTATTTCTCTGAAGCCTACTTGAGGGTATGGACAAAACCAGTTAGAGATCTCTGATGGGAAGTATACAAAAAGACTCTGACATCAAAAGAAATCTGAAGTTAAATATATGGATCAGCTTGCCATAAAATGTTGCCACTTGACTCTACATGATATTATTTATCAGCCATGAAAATTAATTCATAAACATACAAGAATACATAGACTATCAGGATGATCAAACACCTTTAAAACAAGTTGTTGAAATGTATGATTGGGTTTGAATCCTACTTCATTCAATAAGACCTATTTGTCATCGAAGGATTAGGCTTTCAGGTAAACTCAGAAATGAATGAAAGTTGAAGCTATCTCACTAACTAGAGCAAACCTTAGTGTTGTAGTTCCCTTTCTATTCTCTCCTCTTGTCTCTTCATCTCCTTGAGCCTTTATTCTTTCTCTCAATAAGTTTAGGTAGTTCAACTACTTTCTTCAGTTAAGCGAATAAGATTAAATAATTAGTTTGAGATAAATAATTAATAATAATAAATAACTAAGGGTCTAATTAATAATAACTAAATAAGTGGGACCTCTTGTGACTCCCATTACTTTCTTTGATAATCATGAAATATAAAGTATTAAATTAATCATTTGAATCACATAACACATTTGTAACTCCCATGCTCATCATTTAAACCGAATATTAAATATCAACAAAAAACTATGACCATATCCCAAAAATAAAATATCCAACTTATCTAAAAATGCTAAATAAGCTTGTTGTCCAAAAACTTTGTCAAAATAATGAAACATTGTCTTCATTACTAAACAACATAAAAATAATCAAAATCTGTATTGTTGTGAAGGGCATTTTTGCCTCTTCTCCTTGTTAATCCTCCTTAACTTTTTGAAATGACCTTTAGTTGGTTAGACCCTTTAAGTGCATTGACACATGTGAGGGAACATGAATGCCGAGAAGATTTTGAGGAGGTTGAAATGGGGGTCTTTCAGGATGGGGATGCAATATACCATAGCTAACTAGATTGAAAAACCCATCTTGGGAAACAACTAGTTTAACTCTTGTGGATCAATATCGAAGTGAATAGAAAATCGAGGCCTCATATGGCCTCGATGCCAGTTACCCCTTCCTGTGTTATTTCAGACATTACTTCCCCAGCTAAAAAATATCATCCTGTAAGAATAATTAGTCAGTCATGAAGCTCTTGTTAACCCATACATGAAACTCCACTTAAATAAATCAAAAGTTGACAAATTTGTTTACTTACGAGAGACATGCAATCCATCCATAAAACTTCCATTTATTAATTGCCACACAAATAGGGAGTTGATAGGGTCATTGGGAGTATGGGGAGTTTGTATTATGCGTAAAATGATATCATGGAGGAAAGATACATGGATATTGTTGACAATCAATAAAACAATCAATTGTGTATATAACCATCTCCCAAAACACCAATCATCAATTCACCTTTACATCATTTCTCTTATTTTCATACAGACTTTCCTTAAAAATGAATAACAACAAAATAAGTGTAAGTGTAAGTGGGATAATGAGGGAAGTGTAAGCGTGCATAAAGTGATATAATGGAAGGCACTCCAATGGATACTGTTCAATCGTCATCCATACCAAACAATATCATCTTCAAAATCAGTAAATTTCCAAACCTTTTACTGTTTCAAAACTGAAATTCAACACTTTGTTTGCAAAATCCCATAACTGGTGTTTCACTTCAAGGTTATTCATTTGCATTTAGAAATTGTATTGCATAGAAATCATTTCATAATTTAGTGCCGAAGAAACATTCAACATGAATAACACATCTCACGTACAATAGAGTCAAGGAGACACGACATTCCAACAATCAATATCAATAGTCGAAGAATGGACAGACTAAGGTCCACAACATTACCACTAGTACTCTTTTAACTACTACAAGATTTTACAAAGTGGACTCAAAAGGAATTGTGTATAACACAATTCCAAACTAAGACTTCAAATAACTATGCTTCCAAAATTCCCTTTCATTCGGGTTCACAAACCTCATTCAACACATATATAATTCATCCACATAGGTATTCTTTTCATATAAATGTTGTGAACAAGCAGTAGGTTGTATCCCTTAAACATTGGTTTTGAAATGCTGCCATCATCCCAATATTTTCACATGACGGTCTATATTACAAAAACTGGTGGGCTTAACATTCTTTCTAACTTCGCACAGTGGATAATCAACAAGACCCATGACTAAAAATGAGCACGAACAACACCTTTATTAAATGTTGGGTTGGCCCCCCTCCACAGTTTTTCAAATGAGTTCGATAAAAACTGATGATGAGCGATGATGTGGTATAGAATTTATGAGGTGACCAATAGTTTGAGGGTTTGGCCAAAGGAATATCTTCAACAGTTTAGCACCACCATAAGTTTCCACGGTCATATTTACAGAGCTTATACAATGGCATGAGCATGATAGCCATGAAATCCACACAACTAAATGACATGAAGAGTCTAAAAATAACCCAAAGATTAGCAAATAATTGGTACACCATTCTCATGAGACGCCTTAGAGGAATCACTAAAGAAACACTTGAGGAGGGAAGGTAGGCAGAGAGCTTCCCAAACAATATATTTTTCTTAATAGGTAAAGCGTGAAGCAACTACAGACAATAAGAGACACCCACACACTATTTTAACTACAAGTAATTCACACATAACGCCACAGAGGACAATCTTCAACAACCATCAATTTACAGTCGAAAATCCATAAATAAAGTAAACTTTGGAAATGCATAGACAATGAGCAAACTCAAGAACCAACTTTTGACTTAATTAAAGAGTAGAGAGAAAAATTCATGGATGGAGTAGCAAGAAAACTCATACCCGTGTGTAAAATTTTCCAAGGAGAATCAAACAAGTATGTATACTTCTTCCACAACCGAAAAAAACTGGAGTAACAACAACCAATAAAAAGAGATAAAATGTGGAAATGGCTACAGGGTGGTGGTTTCAGTGAGTTAGAGCGATGTGCATTTCTTTACTTGCAGTTGTATCTACACCCACATATTCATCGATGCTTAGTACAAACAAGCTAACCATACATCCCTTTAACCAACAAATTGATTACAAGCGATGTACCACCATTTTCTGGTACTCAAACTTAACAAATCACGTAAAACTAAATCATTCATCAAACTAAATGCAGCATTATAATTATTGTGAGAGCTATATAAAGTCAACATCATTCCCTTTTTGATCATATCGCCCATAGCATCATTGGATTACTTATTTCGACAACGAATTAAAAGCAAATAATTGTAGAGCTCATATTGCAACCAAGTCATAAGCACATAAAACATATGTGTAGATCCCCTTTAGATCATAATCACCACAGGGGTCCCACCCATTTAGTATATTATTAATTATACATAAATAATAAGGCATTTCAACCAATTTGCATGAAGGTACCCTACATTGCGCTTTTGGACGTCGATAAACCAAGCTACTCCATAGGAAATATGTTTCCAATAGATTAAGAACATAGAATGTCCAGTTTCGCAAACGAGCGAAAATGGATCAAACAATTATTGAAATAATTATTGTCTTGAGAATTTTTTTAAAGGGAAATAATGAGAGATGGGACTTTTACAGAGAGATAACTTAGAAAAGTGGAGGCGATATGAGGGTTTAGTTACGTATGCATAAAATTTGATCAATACATAGCACATAGTGTTTCTTCAGGTTTTAAGGAGAAATTTTCTAGTATGCTCTTTTGAATCTCGGGATGGAGGGAAGAAGACAACAAAAAATAGGTAAGAAGACCAAATCATCTATCTACAACAATCTTGGCAAAAAAGCAATTCACGGCGATATACAAAAGGATGTCTGACAGCTGTGTATATCTTATTGTTTATTGATCAACAATACTTACACAATGACATTGTTGTGGAAAAATGAATCCACACTTTATTTCTGATAATTGTAAAAAACAATCTAAATAGAATAAAAATGAAAGACAAAACTAAATAAACTAAAATCCCAATTTATTATTTATGTACAAAGGAAGGAAAACACATTCTTGGAGTGGTAGGATGGAATTTTGCATAGAGAAATGCATCATTTATTTTGGATGGATGATTAATGAATTTAAATATGATGCATAAAGAGTGCCTATCACCCAACCAACCAACAAATGCATGCAGCAAGGGTAATGGGCTTATGGGGATCCATAAAAAGTGATTACCATCTTGCAGGATCTGCCAACCAACAAGATGGGAGTTCGGCTTGTTATTGGAAACATGTGCATGATCAATAACATTAGAATGATGGTTAGAAGTTTTGATGAAGGGGATGGAGTTAATGGGCTCTTTAAGCATTATAAGGTCATCATTTATGATCTCCTGATCAAGAAAATAACTACCATGCACTGAGGGTGAAAATAAAGTATTCAAATGCATATGAATCACTAGAATTTATCATCGTAAAATAAGTCATGCATGCAAAGGGAGATATGTATATAGATCATTAAATTCCTCAACCTCTTTGAGCTGAAACAATGGGTTTGTGAAGGAATTCCGCAATGCAAAATCTTGATTATCCTTATGGGAATTTTTAGAAGGAGAGTCAACATATGAATCTATATGGCCACTTGAACCCCCTCTTTGATTTTCTTTAGAATTGTCACAAGAAATATAATGGATAGTGCTATTCAAATCAAGATAATCCTCCCTACTGAATTCATCCATGAAGAGTACTTCATTGAACCTGGATTGATCACGAGTAAGATATATTTTGAAAAGGTCATCATTAAAGGGGAAGGCATCAAATAAATCATTGTCAGAATTAGGATTAGTAGGCATATCAGGACAACAATCCTTAATATCTTATGTGAATATAACACTACTAGATGCATGATTTTCCTCCTGCAGACTCGTCATGAAGAGAGGGATTTGTGTGATATTCATTTTTAGCCTTAAGAACAATCCACAGGTTAATTGTTCGTGAGGACCATAGAAAAAGTCACATCGAGTAGGGTCAAGGATGCTTTCGGGTAGAAATTCAAAGTGATGAAAGATAGGCGGAGGAGGAAAGTCAATAAGAAACTTTACAAAATTGATTCTCCCATGAAAATTTGACTAGATACTATACGTCTAGACTAGTCTCTTGCTTTACCACGAAGGGAAAATGGAAAAATATCTGAATAAGGATGTATATCATAAAACCCAATATATTGAAAGAAGCTAAGGAAATCATCAATACGGTTATGAGAAGATTCCCATAAATTACCCTCAAAAAGAGGACAACCTGTTGATATTATGGTAGTTAAGGAATTATTTACCTCCGTGTAACATGATGACCAGAATATTTAGGAAGCAAGAAGAAACCTAAAGCATTGAACATAACCCAAGAAGACAAGCCGTCAAGGAGTATTTAATATTAAATGTTAGTCTCGGAATGAAGTCGGCGGACAACTTCCAGAGGAAAACAATATAAATATAAGTAGCGAGACCTCATTTTGTACACAACAACTCGAAATTTGGAGTTGAAGAAGAAATTACTCCTAGCGGAGCAAGTCGCATGGCTTTGAAGTAAGCTGCAACCCACGGCTACTGTCTGTGATATTTCAGACTTTCTATTGGTTATGGTTGGACTTTACGGTCAGTCTTAGCAGTCCATTAACCTTGGTTGCAGCTATTGGTTTTCTTCCATGTCATTCTGTCAAGTTAAAAGGTGCCGAGGTGGTTGGCACATGGTTGGGTGATAATATTGTTATATTAATACATGGTTATGACATCTTCCATTACTCCCTAGGGTTATGGGCCCACCTATCTTGAACAAAATCAACAACTAGAAGATAGAATTGGGAGGATTTGTTTAGTTGTGAATTCACCGATTGCAACCGACACTGTTGCATCAGCGAAACCCTAACCCTCTTGTTGAGGCATCTTAAATTAGAAGAGATTGACATAATTTATGATTAGCCTAGTGCACCTAATTAGCGCATCTCTTGGTACTCTCGACAAGCTAAGATGTCAAGGACTGAGTTTTAGTCCAAAAATCTAGGAGTTGACCAAGTCAAAGAAATTACGAATTACATCATGAAGTCGGAAAACAAGTTAGAATGGGCTTCTAACTTTAGAGCATGGAAGACAAAGGATTGACCTCATCCTTACCAAAAGAATAAGTGTGTTGGATATCGTGAAAGGAAGATCATGGAACCACAGGTTCGAAGAAGGAAAAGAGAAGGAACTTGAGAACATTGCAGTTATGGAGAATTTCAAGACAATGACATCAATGCCATGAGTATCATAGTGGACTCTATAAAAGACCACTTGATACCCTACATCTCCTATCTTGACTCATCTAGAAGATGTATGATTCTGGCAAACTCTCTTCTCAGTTAGGAACATTGGATAAATACTTGAGGTGAAGAATGGGCTCTATGACATGAAAATGAATGATGATGACATCATAACATCATACCTTGTGAGAATCTCTGAGTTAAGAGATCTAACTACAAACTATTGAAGAAATCATTTAAAGAAGAAGCTGGTAAATATAGTACTCAATGGTCTTCCCGAGACATGGGATGCATTTACCACTAGTACGAACACAAGAAAGAATTATCCCACATTTGAAGAACTTTGGACTTGTTGTGCACAAGAATCAAGGATTAAGATTACACAAAGAGAAACCCCAAAGAAATACGATGATCAAGCCCTCATAGCAGGGTTCAAGAATTTCATAAATAAAAGGAAGTTTGGCTCGAGGGAAGAAAACGAATCAAGAGAAAGATATGTCAAAAACAATGCTTCAATTGCTGAAAATATGGTCACTACAAGATACATTTGTATTGAGTTAAGAAAGGAAAGGAAACTACCTGAAAGCATCGGTTGTAGAAGGAACCCTTAAAAGAGGCCAAGCAAGACAGAAACAAACTTCTCTTCTAAGACAAGGTATATTATTCTTCATAATTCTTGTACCACCATGTTTACATAGTTTTACGTACATATCTTGCATGTATTTCCTAGAAGATAAGATGTTCAAAGAAACAATACCTATGGAAGAATAACAAGATAAGGATTGTTATCACGGTGACTACAAGTCAAGCAATACATGAAAAGATGAAGTACATCGACAACCCTTGGTAATGATTCATGTGGAAGCTATTAACATAAGTAATGAGCTGCAAGATAAACCGAAATCAAAAACAAACTTGAAGAAGAAACCACGGAAGAGTAAAAACAAAATAAGTCAACATTCAGAGGAAATTAGAAAAGACTTGTGACACTTTGCGGAAGGCAATAAGGATGCAAACAAAATCATGGAATCTCTAATATGGAGGGAGTTGAATGAAAAAGTCCAAAAGAATAGCATGCTTATTTCTCATTTAGGCATGAATTTGGGGTTAGGAGGGAGCTAATTCTAAACAATATGATCCATTGAAGATTATGTAGTATATATCCATGTTCCCATCAATGGTAGCGACCATGAAAAGCAACATGTATTAGGTTGACTTTAGAAGAAGTCTTCTTGAAAGAGAAGCCTTAAAAGTATCCATGATTTTACATCCACATCCAAAACGATCCTATGATGGAAGGGAAGAAGTTGGAAATCTTGGGCATGTGGAATCTATAGAAAACTCCATGGACAAAAGAGCTAAAAAGAAACATGAGGGAAGAACATTAAGATTCCAAGAGAGAAAGAAAGCCAAAACAACCAGTCATTATAACAAGAATCACAAGACTACCGGCAGTTTGAACCTTGAAACAATCAAAGCGAGAGAAATGGAGTTGTAATGAAGAATGATGTATGGAAGACTTATGAATGGAGCATTCACGAAATCAGGAACTAAAGGTTCTCCCGGATAGGAGGAAGACTACGATGATAAGCTTGTTCAACGAAGTAACAGAGATATACCTCTACATGAGCCCTTATATATTCTGCATTATCCATGGGTTGGAGTTTACATAAGATGAATGTAGGGGCTGTTCTCCTCATGAGAGTAGTGAGCAAAGAATCATGTAGAGCAACCTATAAAGGTTTTGAGGCATACGAGAAAGATACCCTTGTATGCAGATGGAAGAAAGTCTTGTATGGATTCAAGTAACTTAGTGCAGAGCCTCTCATACCTGTAATGGTGAAAACTTTCTATGACAAAAGATCAAAATGGTTACTCAGAAGCTAGGGATGATGGATTTTCTAATTCATGACAAACTAGCATGATGACAAAAGAAGTACCACTTGGATATGTTCCATTTTGAGCCTTGACACGATGTCACGAGCTAGAAGGAAACAAAAGAGATGAATCCAACTATGATATACTATAATGATCCAAGCTATATGAAGCCTTGAGGAGAGAAAAGCAGAGTGTTCGAAAGAAGCAATTACATTGAGATCAAACATTACATTCTACATGATGAAGTCCAAAAAAGAGAAAGTGATTCTCCAATATATCTCCATAGATGAGAATATAGTATATATTTTGGTAAAGCCTCTGCATAAGATGAAAGTTTTCATACTCAAGAAACAAGTTAGATACGTGGAGGCGACTTCCTTAATGAAAAAGGAAATTGATTACTCACAAGTTGGGAGGAACGATAATGTTATTGATTGTTTATGGAAAGTCATTTTCAGATTCGAAAAAATGGTCCAAGTTGAAAGTTCCTTTCCGGTTCAAAAAGTGGTTTGAGATTTTTTGATGGATAGGCATTTTCCAGTTTGGAAAGTGGATTGAGATTTTCTGATGGACAGTGGTTTCCCATTGTAGTTAGCATGGGAGGTAGACTGATTTTTGTTGTATCATAGACAGTGACTTCCCGTTGTGTTTAACATGGGGAATGGTTTAGGACAATATTTCTTCTTGGCAATCGCACTCTAAGTAGTGGTCAAGTAGAGTGAGTGCACGCATCAGCAAAGGAGTCATTCTTTTCGAAATTCATAGTTGTGAAGCGGTTTCAAAGATGGCCCATTTTGGAGGAATTGTGGGACAACCATTTCCTTAGAATGGTCAGGACAATCATTCACTAGAAGACTCATTCTCTCCGGGTTTCACTTTGTTTAGTGCGGAGGAATGGCCCACTTAGGTGAATGGTCCGAGTTCAACAATCATGGACATGCACATTCCCACAGGCCGAACATTCTCTCGAGTTGCACTTTGTTTTAGTGTCCAGGAGGAATGGCCTAGTTAGGTGAATGGTCCGAGCTGGAAATGGAGGACAATTATTCTTAAATAGCGAGAATAAAAGTCCGGATAGCTCATGGATGTTTTTACTTCGAGGCCGGATGCTCTTCCATATCCGCAGATGTGAGTGAAGAATGGCCCGGACCAAACTCGGTTATGTCATGATATTGTTTATGCGGGTTGATATGAGATGATATATGATTTATATGGAGACTATATGTCTCTAGAAAATAGATGTATACTCTTGTGGTGGATGTGTTCGATTGGTTGTGACTATGTGTCCTTGATTAAGTAGTTGTGTGCTACTTGGTGTGGTAGTGTACCGCTTGATTGTAGTTGTACTACTATGGATAGACAAGTTGTGTTCTATTGAATGACATTGTTCGATTTCCTTGAAGACTATCGGTAGTATTGTTGATATTTTCTAAGGAGATATAGGATTTGGGGCAGTCTCTATGACTTGATTAGAAAACAATCCTAGATTAACATTCCTATAGGAATGGTCTACATGAGATCCATGGTGCTTTAGCATTGATGGAATTGTCATTTCTAGGATGTATGTCCAGATTTGAAGAATGGTCCTTGTATCACTCACGTACAGGTGAGTGACTTATTCAACATCATGCACAGCTACCGGATGAAGTATGGCTTCAAGAGATGATACCGATTGATGCTATCAAATGATAGTGATGATGGTGCTCGTGATCTAATCGCCCAGAGATAGTTTGTCGCGACTATGGAGTGTGTTCTTGGTAAGATGGTATGTTTGTGCTCAAGACCATTGCCTTCAAATACCTCCCTAGCTAGGAGAGTGTTGATAATATGGTAGTTAACGAGAGGTATTTACCTCCACATGTAACCTTGACGAGAATAGAATATTTAGGGGAAACAAGAAGAAACCTAAAGCATTGAACATAACTCCCTGAAGTGATCGACTCAAAATCATTTAATATTAAGTAATTAGATCTCAAAATGAAGTCATTGAGAAAAGACTCAAAATAATATAAATATAAGTATCCAGACCTCATTTGACACACATCAACTCAAAATTTCAGCTGGGAAAAAGTGCATAAATTGGAGCAGTCACACAAGTGCGGGTGGTAATTTGCATTGTAACTACCCTGTCTGTATTCTCGATTGCTTGGACTTTCTATTGGTTATAGTTTGGAGTTATGATCAGTCTTGCTTGGTGCATTAGCCTTGGTTGGCTATTGGTTTTGCTTCCGGAATCATTTTAAACGTCAAGGTTAGGGGGTGGCTTTGGCCTATGGTTGGGTGACAATATTGTTATATTGTTTATGGTTAGACGAGCACATTCATTACTTTCTAACACAACTAACCATTGATAGCGAGCTCAAATTATATTTATACATGATCATGCAAGATATAATTCGATAGATTCATGGAAAAAAAGCTTATAAGTAGAAAGAAACATATACACGATGAAATACAAAAATACAAAATATTAAAATACAAAAAACCAAGGAAACATGGATAATGATTTATTTATCTATTTTTATTCCAGAAATTATAGTTGCCAAAATAAATGTTGAGGAAAAGGTATGGAAAACCTTACTCAATCATTTCAAATCTTTCTTGGCTAGGACAAGATGTTGGGAATAATCTTAGGGTTTTATAGCCTCAAAATTTCACTCAATCCATAAAGTGTCAATTACAAGGATCAATTTTGATTTTATAGATATAGTTTATTGAAAATGTAAAAAACAAAATTTAAACAAAGCTAGGTGAGTGTATACAAATTTTACATTGGAAATGGCTTATGGAGACAAAAGCGAAAAGGAAGAACCAAGTCATGAAAACATGTATGAGATAGAACAATAATATGATTTTATTTCATTATAAGATACAAAACTGTATTTCTCTTTACAAGACCTTGAGAGGGTATGGACCAAAGTCAGATTTAGGAGTCTCAGATGGGCACCATACAAAAGACCGACAGTGAAATAAAAATGAAACTATTATTATGGATCAACTTATACAAACTGTTGCCAATTTGATTCTGCAAGATATTCTTTATCATACATGAAAATTAATTCATAAACAAACAAATACGGTATCAAGGATAAATCAAACTCCTTTGAAACAAGTTGTTGAAATGTATGATTCGGTTTTGAATCTTGTTTCCTTCAATAAGACCTGTTGTCATCAGAGGTTAGGATTTCAAGTAAACTAATGAAGTGTGAAACTAAACTATCTCACTAATTAGAGAGTAAACCTTAGTGTTGTAGTTCCCATTCTATTCTCTCATTGTCTCTTCATCTCCTCGATCCTTTATTCTTTCTCAATAAGTAGAGGTAGTTCAACTACTTTCATGGTTAAATAGGTAGTTAATAGTGGTTTGGGAGAAATGATGTAATAATATATAACTAAAGGTCTAATTAATAATAACTAAGTAGGTGGGACCCCTTGTGACTCCCATTACTTTCTTTGATAATCATCAAATATAAAAGTATAAAATTAATCATTTTGAATCACCTGTACCCTTATGCTCTATGCTCATCATTTAAATCCAGGTAAATATCAACAAAAATTATGATCATATCCCCAAAAAATAATATATCCATCTTATCCTCAAAAATTGCCTAAATAAAAGGTGGGACCCCTTGTGACTCCCATTACTTTCTTTGATAATCATCAAATATAAAGTATAAAATTAATCATTTGAATCACATAACACCCTTGTAACTCCCATGCTCATCATTTAAATCGAATATTAAATATCAACAAAAATTATGATCATATCCCCAAAAAATAATATATCCATCTTATCCTCAAAAAATGCCTAAATAAAAGCTTGTTGTCCAAAAACTTGGTCAAAATAATGAAACACTGTCTTCATTACTAAACAACATAAAAATCATCAATATCCATATTTGTTGTGTGACACATTTTTCCTCTTCTCAGTATTGTCCTCCCTTAACTTTTCTGTGACAACCTTTGTTTGGTTAGACCCTCAGAGTTGCATTGATAAGTGTGGAGGAACAGGAATGCCGAGAAAATTCTGAGGAGGTTGAAATGGGGATGTTTCAGGTTGGGGGTGCAATATACCATGGGCAACCAAATTGAAAAATCCAGCTTTAAACATCTAGTTTAACTCTTGTGGATCAACATCGAAGTGAATAGAAAACTGAGGCCTTCTATGGCCTCGCTGCCTGTTACCTCTGCCTCTGTTATTTCGGCATTACTTTCCCTGCTAAAAAAACTCACCCTGTAGCAATATTTAATCAATCATGAAAAGTTATTAATAACCCATACATGAAACTCCACTTAAATAAATCAAGAGTTGGCTCCATTATTTACTACATGACACATGCAATCCATCCATAAAACTTCCATTTATTAATTGCCACACGAACATGGAGTTGATAGGGTCATTGGGAGTAGGGGGGGTTTGTATTGTACACAAAATGATATCATGGAGGGGGAAATATACATGGATATTGTTCAACAATCAATAAAATGATCAACTGTGTATATAACCAACTCCCAAAACACCAATAATCAATTCACCTTTACATCATTTCTCTTATTTTCATACAGACTTTCCTTAAAAATGAATAACAACAGAACATGGAGTGTAGAAGTGTAAGTGAGATAATGAGGGGAATGTAGCATGTGTAAAGTGATATAATGGAAGGGACTCCAATGGATATTGTTCTATCGTCATCCATACCAAACAATATCATCTTCAAAATCAATTATATTTCCAAACCTTTTACTGTTTCAAAACTAAAATTCAACACTCTGTTTCCAAAATCCCAGAACTGGTTTTTCACTTCAAGGCAGTTCATTTTGCATTTAGAAATTGCATTGCACAAAAATCATTTCATAATTTAGTGCCCAAGAAACATTCAACAATAATAACACAACTCGCGCACAACAGAGTCAAGGAGACACAACATTCCAACAATCAATACCAATAGTCGAAGAATGGACAGACTGAGGTACACAACATTAACACCAGTACTCTTTTAACTACTACAAGATTTTACGAAGTGGACTCAAAAGGGGCCCCTATGTATAACACAATTCCAAACTGAGACTTAAAATAACAATGCTTCTGAAATTCCCTTTCATTCTAGTTTGTAAAACTCATTCAACACATATATAATTTATCCATAGAGGTAGTCTTTTCATATAAAATCGAACACATAGTAGGTTGTATCCCTTAAACAATGGTTTTGCAATGCTGCCATCACCCCAATATTTCCACATGACAGACTGTATTACAAAAATAAGTGGTGTTAGCATTCCTTCTAACTTCGCACAATAAATAATCAACAAGATCCATGACTAAAAATGATCATGGAAAACGCCTTTATTAAAAGTTGGGTTGGCCACCTCCACACTGTTTTTCAAATACAAGGTTCGATAAACAATCATCAACAATGATGTGGTATAGAAGGACGAGCTGACCAATAGTTTGAGGGTTTGGCCAAAGGAATATATTAAATAGTCTAGCACCACCATAAGTTTCCACAGTCTTATTTACAGAGCTTATACAAGGGCACGGGCATGATAGCCATGAAAGTCACAAAATTAAATGACATGCAAAGTCTAAAAATAATCCAAAGGCTATGAAAAATGGTACCATTCTCATTAGACAAAGAGGAATCACTAGAAGAAAACCAGAGGCAAGGCAGGTTTGAGAGCTTCCCAAACAATATCTTTTTCTTAATAGGTAAAGAGTGAAGCAACTACAAACAATAAGAGACACCCACACACTATTTTAATTGCAAGTAATTCACACATAACGCCACATAGGGCAATCTTCAACAACCATCCATATATAGTCGAAAATCCATAAACCGTAAACTTGAAAATGCATAGAGAGTGAGCAAACTTAAGAGCCAACTTTTGACTTAATTAAAGAGCATAGTGAAAAATTCATGGATGGAGCAGCAAGAACCTCATACCTGTGTGTAAAATTTTCAAAGGAGAATGAACCAAGTCTGTATACCTCTTCCATAACCGAACAAAGTGGAGTAACAACAACCAACAAAAGACCAAATGTGAAATGGATAGGGTGGTGGGCTCGAGGTAGGTTAGAGCGACGTGCATTTACTGCACGTCATATCTACACTTACATATTCATCCATAGCTAGTACGAGCAAGCTAACCATACAACACACAACCCACTAACAATTAATTGCAAGCTTGATACACCACCATTTTCCTAAGTCTCAAACTTAACAAATGCACCAACCTTTGTTTAAAACTCCAATGTGACATATATCAAAAACTTTCTAGGGATACCATGTCTCAACCTTTAGACTTCCAATTCAAACAATGTGCACAATCCTTGTAGCTTGAACTCAAGGTAATCACCATATCACACCTATAACTTGAAACATGGAGTTTAGATCCTTCATCAAACTAAATGTAACATAATAATACTTTTGAGAGCTATATAAGGACAACATCATTCCCTTTTTAATCACATCACCCATAGCATCATTTGATTACTTATTTCGACAATGACTTAAAATAAAATAACTATAGAGCTCATCACAACCAATTCATAAGCACATAAAACATATGTGTCGTCCTTCTGTCATAATCACACAAGGGGGTCCCACCTATTTAGTATATTATTAATTATACATAAATAATAAGGCATTGCAACCCATTTGCATACAGGTACCCTGCGTTTGTTGGGCGTCAACACGTGGAACTTAGGGATGATTCCAGGCATGCAGTAAATGGAGTAGGAGAAGCCTCCTACCAACTTGATTCGGGTAACTCTATTTGAATAAAGGATGTATTTTTTGTACAAGGTTTAAAAAAGAATCTTCTTTCTATCTCTGCTTTAGAAGATAGAGGCTTTAGAGTAGCTTTTGTTGATGGCCAAGTCCTCCTATGGCCTAAGGTTTCAAGTATAGATTTAACTACTGTGATTGGTGTCTGAGCGGAAGGATTGTATAAATTGAAGGGACACCCATAACAAGCCCTCATACACGACAATGTTAGCTCCAGTGAGCTATGGCATCGAAGACTTGCTCACCTCAACTACAAAGCCTTACCAGTTTTGAGCAATATGGTTACAGGTCTATCATATATGCAAGTAGAACATAATGGAGTATGAAAAGGATGCACACTTGGCAAGAATGCCAAAGGAAAATTTTCAAGTAGTGACAACAAATCCAAGGGAATCTTGGACATCATGCATCCAGATGTATGCGGACAAATTATGGTACCATCTCTAGGTAACTTTTTGTACTATGTCATTTTTATTGATGATTACTCATGTAAAACATGGATCTATTTCTTGAAAGAAAAAGATGAAGTTTTCAATAAGTTTCAAGAATTCAAGGCTTTAGTAGAAAATCTCTCTGGAAGAAAGATTAAAGTATTTAGGTCAGATAATGGAGGTGAATACACCTCAAATGAATTCAAAGACTTATGTAGAGAAACAAGGATTAAGAGGGAGCTAACAACTCCCTACAATCCCCAACAAAATGGGGTTGCAGAGAGAAAGAAATGATCAATTGTAGAAGTAGATAAAGAAATGATCCATGACTAGAACTTACCCATTCATTTATGGGAAAAATCATCCTGTACAACCATATATGTCCAGAACAAAATTCCTCATAAGATATTGGGGAACAAGACATCAGAAGAAGTATTCACCGGAAAGAAACCAAAAGTCAACCACTTGAGGGTATTTGGCTACCCAATGTACATACATGTTCCCAAGGAAAAGAGAATGACGCTAGAGTTTTCAGGAAAGAAGGGACCTTCATTGGATATAGTGAGACTTTGAAGGCTTATAGAATATACATAATCTAACATAGATAGATTAAGATTAGCGAGGATTTCACCTTTGATGAAGAAGCAACCTTTAGGAAATCTAGAGAGTCTCACATGGATGAGGATAGAGAGGAGCAAGAGGCTCCAAGGGATGCAGTAATTATTGACTCTACTCCAAAAGATCAGAATGAGACAGTAGAGCCAAAGATACCTATAAATACAGGATGATGAAGGACATGTAGCTCCCAAAGGCTCTTTTAGATAGAGCAAGAGACCACACAAGTTTTCCATCTATGTGTCACTGATGAGTAAGATCATTGATTCAAAATATTCCACTTATGAGGAAGTTGCAAAGCAACAAGTGTGGAAGGATGCCATGATGGAAGAATACCAATCCATCATGAAGAATGATGTGTGGGAAGTGGTTCTGAGACCAGAAGGGAAGTCAGTGGTGACTTCCAAGCGGATCTACAAGATCAAACATGTTGCAGATGGTGGCATATAAAAGTGCAAAGCTAAATTTTTGGCTAGAGGATTCTCCCAAAAAGAGGGAGAAGATTAGGACGAGACATTTTCTCCAGTACCAAGGTACACTTCCAT
>SNQJ01S0166403.1:0-15813 GCA_010110895.2 Picea sitchensis | reverse complement strand
AATCGGTAATAAGAATTGCGCACATCTGAACGACCCAGGGATGAGCGCTTAAATCAAAGGTCCAGATTGGATTCCGGACCCCCCCGTCCGTTCTGCCTTTAATGGAGGGGGGGGGTCCGAAATGAGTAATAAAGGGCGCGCTAAGATCTACGGCCAAGAAACGAGTGCCCAGATCAACGGTCTAAAATGGTTTTCGGACCCCCCCAGATGATCTGATTTTAATCGAAGGGGGGGGGTCCATAATGGTTATCTCCCTCTGGCGGGCCCCTCGTCATACGTGGCGTCAGTCTATTTGCCCCGAAGTCCCGTCACCGTATGCTATCTGACAGCCACCGTCATTTATGGACGTCATCATCCACTTGTTCCACTTGTTCCCGAGTTATGTCCCATCTCATAACTGCTGTCAGTCCCCTACCCCCTTTCACTCATGACCAACCCCTTATTGCGACTTTTACCTCCAATCCCTAGCCGCCACATCACCCATTCATATTTTTCAGCCACCGTCACCTGCCATCTCACCCCCAAGTGGCCCGTTGTCCATTTATTATGGGATAACACACCCGTTATCTTGCTGACCTGTCTCCCACGCTCAAACGACCCCAGTTTTGAATAAAACTACCATTATTCCCCCTACATTCGCTATTCACCCATTGCACCAGAAAATTTACCTCTTGCTCCTCCATTACATCCCGTCGCCTTCATCCACAGTCAGTCGACCCCACTAACTTCGTGTTTATTGCAGGTACTGTTGCAGAGATGGCGCCAAAGCCAAGACAAGCAGAAGGAGAGGAGAATCCTTTTCTCCCGCCTCCTGTCGACCTGGACAAAATCCCATTGGTCGAAAAAGACAGATTGATCGTTGATACCAAGTGTGATTTCGATTTTTCAGACCTCCAGTCATGGCTTCGGGAGGTTTTCCTGGACCAGAGTGATGAAATTGGGCTCTGGGAGTCCAATTTGCCCCTTTACCTTTTTCCCCAGATACACCATTTTCCCGAGTTCGTACTTAAATGCCAAGCTCACTATATTCCCGAACAGAGAGCCGTCATATCCTCATCTGGAGACACCCTGTTCCTCATCACTCCCGAAGACATATACCAGATGATGCAAATTCCCCGTGCAGAATCTGCGGCTCCTTTCAACCTTGAAATCCTTACAGAGTTGTATCAGAAGATGAATTTTCCCCAGAGAGCTCAAATATTCGAGCTTTTCCTTCCCACCTCCGCTCAATTCCATTCCACAAATCCTCCTTACCCGTCGTCCATGTTCTCCACCAAGGGAAACAAAGTCATTTCCTCCCTTTGTGCTCTGTTAGGGTACTATTCCGACCAATGGGTAGATGAGCCCATTCTGGGTTTTCTATCTATTTTCTCCACTGATGAAAAGCCCACCACTCAGTTTGATTTCAACACCTTCTTAGCAGACAATATTCACGAACAGTTTGTGAATATTGGCACGGAAGGCATGTTCAGATACTCGTCTATATTGGCCTACATGTTTGTGTTCTATCAAGCAGATAAGTTCAGTTTTTCCATGCAGAAAATGGACGCAGATGGAAGGCCTCAGCCAATCACAGCATGGACCTCTTTGTTGAAGCATAACTCCATAGAATACAACTTCAAAGCATTCATCGATCTGTACTACCACCCTGTGGTAAGCATGTTGAGCGGCAGGCCCGAGCCTCGAATAAACGACGAAGTCCAGAGAATTCTGCATCTCTCAGACAACACGAAGACCGGGGATTGGTACCTGTATCAAAACCACACCGAGATCAGAGTATTTAGGTGCGATTTGGCGCCCTACAAGCTGCCCAAATATGTGCCGGTAAGAATCTTTGTTTTAGAATACATAAGGCAGATCATGAATTCAGATGATATTCATTTCGTATCTTTGAAGAAAAAACAACAGCTTCGAATCAAGGGGTAAATTGGCTCCTTCATCTGCAACAGTCGTGGTGCTGGAGAAGAAGCGGACCGGATGCTGAGAGAAATGAAGTTTTTCTTAAGTTTCCCATGGCACTATGATCCATGCGGGATCATTTCAGAAATGCGGGTGAAAAATAAAAACATCCGGTATGTTCATGAGTCCAAGCCCGAGATTGAAAAATTCGCCAATCAGACAGTGTGGGTGCCTGACACCTTGATTGAAGTGGAACAGCAGGTTCCCCCAACCACTGTGCCACCAACAACCATGCCACAGGTCCCTAAGGAAAAAAGGCCTCGACAAGAATCATCTCCGCCTGTCATGGAGGTGTCCTCCGAAGAGTTCCAGTTGCACACTAAGAGGCCCAAGACGACCACTGTTCCCGACCCTATGGGGGAGAAAGAAGCCCTGCCTACCACAGTGGTCAAATCTGTCATTCCACCCTTCGAGTCGATCCTTCATAAGGAAATCACCCTAGTAGTACCGAAGAAATCCACAGACTCCCCGCTGGACACTCAGCCAGGCAACACTGGGACCAAATTGAGTATTTTCGAGAAGTACGAGCTGATTAAGAAAAATAATCAAACCCTTACCACCAGTACTTACGCTCAATTTTGAAAACAGATGTCGACTGCACAGAATAGGCTGCTGTCTGCATTTGACACAGAAAAGGGCAGGATGCACATGGCCTTCCTCCAGGCACAAGTACCAGACCCCAAGGTGATTACAGATTACAAGAGGGCCACCTTCGAATTCCAGACAAAGGACGTGCACCCAACAGATTAGATGGATCTCCACAAACAGACAGGGGAGATGGTATTCCATACATTGGCACATGCTTATGCTTCTACAGCCAAATTGCAGGTGTCGCTCAACAATGCTCAAACGCAGCTCAAGCTGGAGAATATATCGTCCTTTGGAAAGGACAATAGAATCAAGACTTTGGAGGAGCTAGTCCTCAAGATCGGCTATGATCCTTCGAACTTCAAAGCTGCAGAAGAAATGATAAAGAAGAAGAACACAACCATCGCCTCCTTGAGGAAACAACTGAAGCTCCCGCCCACAGAGGATTCACAGGCGAAGGAGATAGCAGAGACAGAAGGCGAGAAGGACGAAATGCTCAAGCTGCTCATGGAGCAGAATGCACAGCTCAAAGAAATGGAAGCTGAGATGGAGAGATTATTAAAAGAAAATGAGCAGATGAAGCCAATGGAAGTCATTCCATTGAGTGCCATTTCGATTTCAGGAGCAACCATAGTAGCAGTAACAACAATCCCATCCGCAACACCAGTGACACCACAAGAGGGGACAACCGATCTCTCCAAATCAATGGAAAAGATGAACCTGCAAGAGACAGAAATCAACAGGCTTAAGAAGGAAGTTGAGAACCTCTAGGAACTCAAAACTTCTTTCCAGACCAGTCTCTCCAAAGAAAAGCAGGTAACTGAGCAACTCAAGAAGGAACTACAATAGCTCCAAAAGCAAACAGTGGCAGGGAAGACTTTGGCTGAGGTCAAAGAGAATGTATGGACAAACATCACAAAGTCTATAAATGAGATATGGCCCATGATCCAAATTATGTTTGAGCAGAATGAGTTGGTCCAGAGGAGAAAACAGGCCATTGATAAAATCAGAGTAGAATTGGGAGATAGACCAACTCAGGCAAATGATATCATCAAATTCCTCAATTCTAAGACCAGGGAAGAGCTAGAAGAGTTGAAGATCTAGGACAGAACAGAGACCATCCTTGAGGTCAAAAGAGTTTTGACCAAGAGAGGATTAATGCTTCAACTGGAAGAAAATTTTTAGAGCATGGAACAGGGAGTACAAAGGTTCTTCAATAAGATTGAGGCTCTCCAGAAGAAAGGTCTCCCCAGTCTGAAGGTTATTAATGATAAACTAATGACACTCCCTGATTACAAAAAGAGACTGTCTGAAGTGTTTAAAGACAGTTGAAAGTTTGCTGGCATACAAGGGAGCATCACTGGCAAAGCGTTCCTGGACGCTCTTCAGTTGGACATCAGTATCCAACATGAGATTCGATACATATTCCTCACTAAGCCCACATTCGCCAAGTATACGGAAATGGACGAAGTGTATCAGAGACTGCTCAAAGTCACTGTGCCTAGTCATCTCAGATGGGAGGAACTCTGCGATCTGCTCAATTAGCAGACGAGCTGTCCAAGTCCGGTCACCTTCCTAGTCAGATGGGGTTGTGCAAAGGCTTCATCAACGGTCTACCCAGAAATTCCGCGTGCAATTGCACCAAGTCATCAAGCAGTTTGATTTGTTAAATTAGTTAGGCTAAAAATAGAATTAGCATGTCCTGATCAGTTATGATAGGAACGGTTGTAATTTGAATTATAAATACTTCATCTTTCGAAGTATTGGGGGTTGTTGATCTTCACACCCTGATGCTATCAAACTGTATCATTTTTATGAGATCTGCCATTAATAAAAAGGAGGCACTTTTACAGGATTCTTGTGTGTATTAACTGGTGATGTTTATTCTCTAAGTTGAATGTTTTTATTGCTTTGTGATCATATTTTTTTTCTGAAACTAATCTTTAAGAGTAACGTATGTTGCAGGATTTATCTTTGATACCCTGTTTCTGACCCTAAAAGATTTTAATGTTTATCTTCTGATGTTTTCAATTAAGAAATTATTAACTGCTTCTTAGTTGAATTTATCTTTCTCATCTTTTCTTCTGTCCATCATTTAAGCTACTAAAAGATCCAGTGAGTATATTGTCTCGCCCTGTGGAAGTCTTTTTTTTTTTTCTCGTTTCTGGTTGTATTTCATATTTCATTAAATACAGACCCCATAGCCCAATGGAGGTGTAGACTGTCTCAACCAATTCAAAAACACTTTGACAACAAACCTACAGATTTCTTTACCTAGCCTAATATCTAAATTGAAAACATAGCTAAATAATATAGAGAGATCCCTCTCTGAAGCTGGAAGGGCTAGATCCTAGCTTTAAAAGTGGTTGGATACAGTTACCTTTGTAGATTTCTTCTGTTTCAACCTCTAGGAAATTTACCAAGTGCTAACATCAGTGACTCCCTGCGATCTGCGATGGGCCAAAAATCATTTCATGGTCTTGACTTGTCGTCATTTTCCCCTTTTTTGCTTTAGAAGAAAAGAAAAGAATTCATTTTCAAATTTCTTGTTTTGAAGCATAAAACAATAAAAACAAAATTATTTCTTTGTTTGGTAAAAGTAGTCCAGGTTAGTTGCTTTATTTACCAAGGAAAAATAAAGTTTTCCTAAGTTCTTTACTTGAATACTCAGGACATTAAGTAGCTCGTAGTCGAGCGAAATATTGTTTTAAGTTTTTTCCTTTCAAAGATCTGAGAAAAGTAGTTACGAAAATTTTGGTGAAAGAGTTTAATTTGGCAAATCTTTACTTGTGAAGAAGGAGTAGTTTGTTTTAAGTTTCATCTTATGCTCTTCTCTTTTGTCTCTTAAAGAACATCACTGGTTTCACTTCCGTTCCCTTTGAATTAAGACAACACTAAAATTAACGTTTAATTTAAAGTTATTAGACTTTGTGTTTGTAGGGTCCATCAATTTAGTCTAGCCTTGATTTAGGATTGGAGAGGAAACTCTTCAAGGCTACAAAAACAAACACAAGAGTATGTGCTAGGGAGTGCTTGTAAGTCCAGTAACCGTGAAATTTATCCGGGACCCCCCTCTAAAACAGGGGCTAAACACGAGGTCGTGTGCGGAAAGGTAGCGGAGATAAACCCTCTAAAGCCGGACCAAGCGTAGTGGGGAATGCATATAGAGAGCTTGTCTTGGGATTCCGTTGATCGCATTTGCCACAGAGCTTCATGGGTCTCGAATCTGTTCGAAGTCCTCAGTCGTCTTCCGGAACACTTTCTTTCGATACCCTTGATAGGTTTTGGGCTTGATACCCTACTCATTGCAATCCACCCGACTATCGATTGTACCCGCCTGGTGACTGTTCTCGCGCTGGCAACCTAGTTGCCTTTATCTTAGTGACTTACATAGGTGACTGTGGGGGTATACCACAGTAATTAGGGCAGACATCGGGCCACACTTTGCAGAGTATACCTGGAGAGTGCTTTCGTATTCGAGTTGGACTTGCACCGATAAGTTTCTCAAGTGTTGGTTGGTGTAACTGTTCTTCCAACTAGCTAGTGATCTGCTTGTCTTGTCTCATAAGAGATTTTTCTAGTGTGTGTTGGTCTTTAACATTAATAGAAATACCTAACGTGTCATTGATCTTCTCACACCATGGAGGATCAGGAGCTCTGCCAATCGTGAAGGCTTCTTGGCCTGTCGCTGATTAATCTGGAGCCACCCCCGCCACTGCTAAAGCGAAGACTAGACCAACGAGGGTCTTTTAAGGCGACCGGGCCACAAGAAACTTAGCTAGACCCATCTCCGAGAGGAGAACATTTGATTCCAAAGGAACCAACCATTTCCAACCTCGGAGCGAAATCTCTTGGTCCGTATAGCCCTTCGATCATTGATCTATCAGTGCCCGTCGTCGTACAGGTTAAACCTTACGAGCGTCAGGTAGTGTCACAAGCAGTGATGGAGACAAATGCTGCTACTTGTTTAGGGAATCCTCATATTCCCTCTACGACTGTCACTTTAGGGTTTTTTTTGCCTGCTAACTAATCGCCGCTTGTCCAGACCACTATGGTATCGACTGCCTCTACCGCGGGCAATGGTCCGATTCCGTCTATGGCTACGATCATTGCTCCTTTCACCCAAAGTGTGACAGGCCCTCCGTTCTCATATGGAATGTCTGGCTTCGATACGAACTATGTTCTTTCCTACTCCACAATACAGAATTTAGGTCTAGGGGCAGGGAGCTCAAACGCTCTTATGGAAGGATCCATGGGGGGCACTTCATCTCCCTATAATGCTTTCCCTTACGGAGGGGTCATATACCCCCTTCGTCCCCTTCACTTGGCGGTGCTGACCAACACTCCATCGGGACGAACGTAAACTATAGTTCGTTTGGAGCAAGTAGTCAAGGACTTCCTTCTTATATCATGCCGGTAGGTTCAACACCATTCTCTTTGTTCGACGTGTTTTGTAACAACGCTTTCTCATTAGCTGTCATCTCGGCCGGGGGAAACCCTGGTTATGGACAACAAAATCCTATGTAGGGTACTATTCCTGCACAGAGGACAAACTCAGGAATTCCTTCCTCACAAGGACTTTGGAATCTATGGCAAGGATCAGTTCCCTCGGCAGGGATGTCGATCGGGGGCAACCCCTTCCATAGCCAATGGAACCCCAGGCAAGGCATATGATCTATGCCCATTGGATCAGTAGGGGGAAACCCTTCCCAAAATCCTTGGAATGCAATGCAAGCCCAACCTTTTACGTCCTATTACGGGAGTCAACCGATGATGTCTCAAAAAGTGCAGAATCCGTATGCTGGTCACGACCATGGTTATTACCAGAACCCTGGCCAACAACCTAACTTTTCCTGGCAACTTGGTGCCAACCAAAATGCAAGCTCCTTTTTCCCTGGTTATAATCAACAACCCAAATTACCATTTCTGGCAACTTTGCACTTGCCAGACTTGACAAGGTTATTAAACAACCCCATCTATCATGATCCACGTTGGCCTCCCATGCCAACCAAGTTGCCTTCGGATATTCCAAAGTTCAAAGCTAAGCCTAATGAAGATCTAGGCGATCATGTGACTACCTTCCATTTATGGTGCTCGTCCAATTCTTTGAGAGACAACTTCGTTCAATTGCATTTGTTTAAACACACTCTCATTAAGAGTGCTGTGAAACGGTACATCGAGCTCGACCGCTCAAGATACTCTACCTTTGGCGAATTGGCAATGGCTTTCTTAAACCATTTTCAATTACCTATGAGATATGACGCCGATACCGAGTTGCTGGCCAACTTTGAGCAGACAAAGGTAGACCATATCTCCGATCACATCCAAGCATGGAGACATTGAAAGAGTTTGATAAAAGTACCAGTCCCACCAACATTCCTTCTTGAGTGGTTCCTTAAGTCTTTGGTACCACAGTTATCTAAAGACGTCGCAACGTCGGGGGTCTTTTAAGAATAAGAAGCAATAATTAGAGCTCAACAGCTAGAGCTGATTTACTCTAAGTCTGGTTTACTTTACCAAATTTTTCTAGATGCACTGCAGTCGATACTTGACAAGACCAGACAAAGATCTGGACCACATGTCGATGGTATTGTTGGTTCAACACAAACGAAGCCCATTGATCAACTATCGAATCAATTGCTGCAATTGTCAATACAACAAACAACGACCAACCAGACCACTGGTTCAACTGCTCCCCCTACTCAAATGTCAGATGTAGAAAATTTGCAATCGTCAAACCCGAAGGCCATCCAGCAGCCTGACGGAAAGAAGAAATAACGAAAGAAGGGTAAGGGGATAAGAAACCTACCAATACTGCTGGCGGGGGCAGCACAGAAAAGAAGAAGTCGAAGTATCCATGTAATCTTTGCACGAAAGACCATCTGACTCACTAGTGCCCTCGGCTTGCGGAGGCCCAGAATTTATTAGCACAGCAACAGGTTACCATGTTAACGAACCCATTTCCATATGGGAAAAATTTAACTCAAGCCTCTGGGAGCGCGAAAGGGGGCAGTCAAGGACCCCCTCTGTCTTCGAGTAATCCTTCGTCCATGAATGTGTACATGATGAAAGGTAGCGTTGATATAGCAACTAGGACACACGACTACGGAATGCCAAACACCTCTGAGAAGGGTAAATAAGCCGAAAACCCACCTCTTCCTCTCCAGATTGGGAAGTCATTGGGTGAAACAATGACATGCATCCCAAAATGTGTGTTCAAGAAAGCTTCCCACAATCCAAACGTAAGGGCCACCCAGAACTACTATGTGGTGGAGGATTTGTCTCAAACCCCTTGTGCAATGTCTGCTTTGGAAGTCCTCCAAAGTTGCCCTTCCCAGAGAAAGGATCTATTAGCTGCCTTAGGATCTGCTGAGACTTGTAATCCGGGAACGATCATGCTTGATACGATCGACTTAAAACCTCGTCTTCCTTACCACGTGGAGTTTCAGATAGTAGTGGCTTACACCACGAAAACTTTTACTCGAAACATTTTCTGCACGGTGGTTGATGAGGGCGCCTTGACATGCGTTATGTCTTTGGCATGTTGGAAGGCCATTGGCCAACCCATTTTGTCTCTGTCACCTACTCTTTTTACCGCTTTCTATGGTCGTTCATTCCGACCACATGGAATCATCCCCTCTTTCCCCATGCAGTTAGGGGGAAGCTCGTGTGCATCGAGGTTGAAGTGGTTGATGTGTCTCTCGACTAAAATCTCTTGTTAGGGAGGAGTTGGACCTATGCAATGCAAGCAGTGGTCGCGATAATTTTCCGAGTCTTGTTGTTTCCACACGAGGGCCAAATTATGTCCATTGATCAATTATCCTTCTCCCATCCCGACCCTTCATCGGGGGTATCCACGATCCCGATGATTGATAATCCTCAGCCCGACATCGTCAACGTAGGGGTTAGTTTGTGCCCACATTTGATGGGTACTTTCGATTACCCGCCTCCGACTGGCAATGTCCAATACATATCGGTTGTCCCGGACTAGCCTAGGGCTTAAATCTTTCAAATCTCGTCGTTTCACATGACTTACTTTAATGATCTGTGGACTCTTCCTTCCCCATCAGCCACGATGGAAGGGACAAGGCACCCTGGCATGGCCATGCCTTTGTCCGCGACAAAAGTTGCACACTCTATAATCTAGCAAGCTTCCGCCAACCCCGATCTGACCCCCGCACAGGAGTTAGATCCGGTTCTCGAGCCTATTTGGGCTCAAGGTTCCCTCAACAATACTGATTCTTTAGACTTAGTATTTCCCTCAGATGAGGCGATTATTGAGGCAATGACTAGTCCAGACAGACCCTGGGATTATCTCCATTACAGAGCTTATTTCCTCCTAGAGTTAAGAAGAATTGAAGCAGGTGAATTCAATCTGACTATGACTGGAGATAGGGATTTTCCTATCAATCCTTTCGCTACGCATGTTGTTTACGTTGAAGGAAATATGGAAACCATTGCTAAAACAATACCTATTGATATCTCCAGAACCCCTCGCGTCGTGGAGAATGTCTTTGTCGGAGAAGTCTACTCTCCTGAGAAGATTCAAATCTACAAGGATTTATTTAAATAATTCCACGACGTGTTTGCCTGGTCTTACGAAGAAATGTCAAGCATAGATCCAAGAATCATCGAACATGAAATCACGACATATCCTGACGCTAAGCTAGTCCGGCAGAAGCTTTATCCGGTTAATCCTAAGAAAGCAACAACTATTAAGGCTGAAGTAGAGAAACTACTCAAAGCTGGTTTCATCTACCCCGTCCAATTGACTCAATGGGTGTCAAATCCCATGCCAGTCAACAAAAAATAGGGTACGATTTGCGTATGTACGAACTTCCGTGATTTGAACAAGGCATGTCCAAAGGATAATTTCCCCACACCATTTATTGACTAGATAGTCGATGAATGCGTAGGTTTTGAGGCCTTTTATTTCATGGATGGTTTTTTAGGATACAATCAGATATAGATCAAACCCGAAGACCAACACAAAACTACTTTCATTTGTCCATGGGGTACATTTGCTTATTGGAAGATGCCTTTTGGTCTAAAAAATGCTGGAGCTTGCTGGTCTAGCAACCTTCCGCCAACCCCGATCTGAACCCCACACAGGAGTTAGATCTGATTCTCGAGCTTAGTTGGGCTCAAGGTTCCCTCGCTGATACTGATTCTTTAGACTTAGTTTTGCCCTCAGATGAGGCGATTATTGAGGCAATGACTAGTCTAGACAGACCCTGGGATGATCTCCATCACAGATCTTATTTCCTCCCAGAGTTAAGAAGAATTGAAGTAGGTGAATTCACTCTGACTATGACTGGAGATAGGGATTTTCCTATCAATCCTTTCACTACGCACGTTGTTTATGCTGAAGGAAATATGGAAACCATCGCTAAAACAATACCTATTGATATCTCCAGAACCCCTCACGTCGTGGAGAATGTCTTCATCGAAGAACACTGCTCTCCCAAGGAGATTCAAATCTACAAGGATTTATTTAACTAATTCTGTTACGTGTTTGCCTGGTCTTACGAGGAAATGCCAGGCATAGATCCAAGAATCATCGAACATGAAATCACGACATATCCTGACACTAAGCTAGTATGGAAGAATCTTCGTCTGGTTAATCCTAAGAAAGCATCAGCTATTAAGGCTGAAGTAGAGAAACTACTCAAAGCTGGTTTCATCTACCCCATCCAATTGACTCAATGGGTGTCAAATCTCGTGCCAGTCAACAAAAAATAGGGTACGATTTGCATATGTACGAACCTTCATGATTTGAACAAGGCTTGTCCAAAGGATAATTTCCCCACGCCATTTATTGACCAGATAGTCGATGAATGCGTAGGTTTTTAGACCTTTTCTTTCATGGATGGTTTTTCGGGATACAATCAGATATAAATCAAACCTGAAGACCAACACAAAACTACTTTCATTTGTCCGTGGGGTACATTCTCTTATCAAAAGATGCCTTTTGGTCTAAAAAATGCTGGAGCTACTTTTCAGTGGGCCATGTCTTTTGATTTCCATGATCTCAAACACATAGTCAAGGCTTATCTTGATGATTTAGCATCATGATCTCATAAGAGAGATGATCATCCCACACACCTCCGACTCATCTTTGAGTGATGTCGCTACTACCGGATTCACTTGAATCCAAACAAGTGCAGTTTTTGCATAACATCGGGTCGTCTACTAGGTTTCATAGTTTCAATAATAGGGATCATGGTTGATCCTCTAAAGGTTGAGGTGATAGTTCAGTTGCCTCCCCCATGCACAATCCCTCAGTTTTAGAGTTTACAAGGAAAATAATTTTTTTTACGGTGTTTCATCACAAACTATGACAAGATCACAAAGGGTTTCATGCGTTTACTAAAGAAGGATGCTCCTTTTCATTGGGATGAAGCCCCTCAATGCTCTGTCGAAGTGTTGAAACACACCCTCACATCTGCCCCTCTGCTTTGGCCACCCAATTATAATAAATATTTCTTATTGTACTTGGTCGCTGCGGAGTCGACCATCGGTATGGTATTGGTTCAGGAGGATGATTTTCTCTCAGAATACGTGATTTATTATCTGGGCCGAGGCCTGGTTGGACTAGAACTCAATTATTCCCAAGTTAAAAAACTTGCATTGACAGTAGTTCATGCTCTCCAATGGTTTCATCATTACATCTTGTTTCGCAATACCACCATCATTGCCGTTGTGAATCTGTTTCAATACGTGTTGACAGGATGTGTAATTGGCGGAAAGATCAATAGATGGATAGTTATCCTCTAGGAATTTGACTTGGATTTTCTTTCGGAGAAATCCAAAAAGTTCTTGGTCTTTGCGGAACTCATCTTGGAACTTTTGGTCGAATCAAGTGATGTTATACCTGAGGAGTCACCTATCAAAGGAGACATGTTTTTGATGACGTCTTCAGACCCTTGGTACGGATATATACTAGTCTATATCCAGACTTTGAAGTGCCTCACCTCTGCTTCTCGCGATGAGCGTCGTCGCATACGCCATCAGGCCAAGAACTATCTCATACTCGAGGAAACTCTATACCATTGAGGTATAGATTGCATCCTTCACCTGTGTCTCACTCATGAAGAAGCAAAAATCGTGCTTAACGATTGCCACATTAGAGCATGTGGCGGTCATCTATCTGGGTTGGAAACAACCCAAAATATTCTACGAGTTGGTTACTTTTGGCTGAAATTAATCAAAGATTGTGTTGAATCGGTCAAGAAGTGCCACCCGTGTTAGGTCTTCTCTCAGAAGATGAGGGCACACCCCACTCCCATGTTTCCTGTCATCACAGTTGGTCCCTTCACCAAGTGGGAGATTGATTACGCTACATGCAACCCCCCTTCAGCAAGGGGGCACCATTATATCATCGTAGCCGTAGACTACTTCACAAAATGGATTGAGGCTATGCCAACATTTAAAGATGATGGCAAGACAACAACTCTCTTTTTGTTTAACTAGATAATAGCAAGGTTCGACGTCCTGCGAGAGATTGTCACTGACCATGGAAGCCACTTTCATAATAAAATGGTGTCTGCGTTAATGTTAAAGCTTGGATTGAGGCAAGAACATTCGTCACCGTACTACCCACAAGTGAATGGTCAGGTGGAAGCTGTGAATAAGTCCCTTAAGACTGTTCTACAATGAACGATCAATTCGGCCAAGTCAAATTGGCATTTTATGTTGTACTCAATGTTATGGGCCCACCAAACGTCTGTTAAGACTGCAACTGGTTTCTCACCTTTTCAACTCGTTTACGGGCTGGAAGCAGTCTTGCCCATAGAGTGCCAAATCTCATCTCTAAAGTTGGCAGTACAATTATTGCCAGACACTTCACTGCTTGAAGAGCGTTTATTATATCTTGAGCAGCTCGATGAGCAGTGTCAGGATGCAGCCTTGGCTAATGAGGATCACAAACAAAAATTCAAGTGTCAGTATGATCGGTCTATTTGTCCTCGGATTTTCTCTGAAAGTGACCTTGTCCTAGTCTATGGCCAAGATAAGGATCCCCTAGGGGCAGGCAAGTTCAAACCCATGTGGTTCGAACCTTTCATCATGAAGGAGGTTCTAAAGAAGGGCGATTATCGTCTGGTATACTTTGAGGGAAATGATTTGGCAGAGCCTAGAAATGGGCTCTACCTCAAGAAGTATTACTCATAGGTGGGCCGCCTTGGGTGACTTCTTGTACATATGTATAGTTCTTATACNTTTTTGGTTTTATGGACGTGTCATTTTTTTGATGTCATCTTTTTCACTGTGTAGATGTCAAGTGAATCAGAGGTGTTCGTTGGGTTTGCGGACGACGCTATTCGACACACTAGGAGGCTTGCTTTCGCAGCTTGGGTGATTTTCACACCTCAGGGCCAATTGCTATCTTCCGGAGGTATGTGTTTAGGTGACGCCACAAACAATGTTGCCGAGTACAATATAGTCTTAGAGTTTCTTCGTGATGCTTTGTCGCATGGTATCTCTCACCTCCGAGTCTACTTAGATGCTCAGCTAGTTGTGTCCCAGTTAAATGGGGTTTACCATGTTTACAATCCTACTCTACACCGACGGTTCCTTAGGGTACGTCTCTTAGAACGAAGCTTTGATTACATTACATATATCCATGTTCCTAGGAGATTGAATCAAATCACAGATACTCTAGCTAATCATGTATTAGATTGGCATATTGAACACATGTAAGAAAACACACACACACACACACACACACACATGTAAATACATTTGTAAATAAATGTAATCCATAAGACATAAAAAGATGTAAATATGCATATATATATCGAAAATATCAGAGTACATGGGTGGGCATATGTGCCTCAAAAATATGTCCAGTAAGAGTCACGAGGCTTATGCCCTCAAAAATATACAAAAGGTGCCCTCAGCATGTGAGTAGTCTAGCCTAGTTAAGGGCGGGGCCTGTTGTCCCTGCCATAATGAACAACGACGTTTGCCAAACACCGGAAGAGCTGGACCCAGGTCCATGGTACCCCAACTACATGAGTTTGCATCGTTGGTGGCAGATCCTCGATCTCTGCCACAGGGACTGCGCGAGTGAGCGCGGTGAGGTTCCGCTCCAGCCATCTCAATACTCTCTCAGCCTCTCCGGCTGGAGGAGCCCTTCTGTTACTGCTGGTTCGACTACTATGGCTGGTCCTGCCTCTGGTCAAGGACGTTGCCTAGTCCTCGAGAAGTCTATTGGATGCACTGGTCCCACATCTATACATAACATATACATAAGTGTCAGATACTTTGGTATACAAAAAAAATGATATATAAAAGAAGAAATAAAAATTAAATAAATTTGAAAAACAAACTTACCCATCTCTCCTCGCTTCGCTTCAGGAGGTACAGGCATGTTAGGATCTCTAGAAAAGTTGACCCCGACATAGGGGTAGTCCTCTATTGCCAAAATCTGCCATTCCCACCAGTCAAAAAACTTATCATCGAAGGCCTCTACGGTTTTCCCTCCCCCCTGTCGTCGCATCAACACCGCCCTTTTGCATAATGCTAGGAGAGAGGCCACATGCTCTCATATCGTCTCTCACAGACTAAGACTGGGTACCCTCTCGAAGAAAAAGGAACACAAAACAGTCCCGAATCCAAAGTTTTTGTTCTCCCGTATCCGACACTCTGTTAACTGTCTCTACATGCAATCTAGCATGGTTGTACTCCAGTCGAAAATCCGTGCATTTGAGCACTACACTGCACAATGCATGTGTGCCCGGGAGGCCTGATGTAAATCCACGGATCCAGTGATCCACCCAATGAGTAACACTATCACTGAAAGTGATAGTGNTCTTGTTTATCGGCACCTGAGAACCCACTTTCTCAGTACCAACCTCGCAATGGAGTCCAATCAACTCCTCAATGTTGTGAGGCCCCGGGGGAAAGGTACGCAAGTTGACTGGATCCCCTCTCCTCGAGAGACCAGTCAGGAAGTAAATATCTTTAGTCATTGGAGTCAACGACTTCCACTCAAGCATAAATGCCTCAGTGTCAGGATGCCAGTAATCTATCAAAGCATTCAACAACCTGGGTTGTACCCTCATAAACGAACATTGGAAGAATTTCAACAACCCACATTGCGTTAATACAATGATAGCAACAGGGTCTTGTGAGACCAAAAAATCAATGTCTTCATATTCCCTCTCTCTCCAACAGACACACATCCTGCAAAATGACAAATTCATGGGGAGTTAACTCTTGTTTTTTATTTTTTTCCACATATTGGAGGGTGTACACGGGATG
>SNQJ01S0166402.1:23506-38544 GCA_010110895.2 Picea sitchensis | reverse complement strand
TCCCGATTTCGACGAGCTATTACACTAAGAGGTTTCTCCAAGTAATATGCCCATTATGACCTTCTTAGTGAATTTAATTAAGATATGACCCATAATAACTCAAAATTACGGAAATCGTCGGAATGCAACGAAACCAAAGCTCAACTGTGCGGAATGGATCCTGATGATGATTGATGCAAGTCGGGCCCAAATAAACCCCTCAATATCTCTTGAACTCTCTATCACCCCTATCTGGCTACTCGGGTAGGCATAACACTCTGAAATGTTGTAATGTTATAATGTCCCAAAATGGGGACATTACACCATGGACACAGAAATAAGTGCCAGGGGCAAAAATGCCATGTTGAGCCATAAGTCTTCAAACTTGTCATACCACAGGGTACATATCTTCATGATACATGACGCTGACACCTAGTTGAAATAGGTGGTCAACACCACCAACATTTATAAAATCGATTATTGTAACCTCTTTGGTTGTTTTAAACACAGACCAAAGATCCTTTCTTGTGCTGTTTTTATTATGTTTTATTGCAGATTTATAGGTTAAATCCAACACAAGAAGAGTTAGGGAACACTCCTTTGAGGTTGGCAAGAACCAACCTAAACGAAGAGGAGAGTTGTTAGTGACACATTGGGCAAATTTTCCTAAAAATTACATTAGTTTCCCTTGCATATTTTTTCAGAATCATTTCAGCTTTCAGCAGTGTGGAAATTAGTGCTAACAACCCCTCCTCCCCACCCTCCCCTTGATGGGTTAATTGACCTCCATGAGACTTTTGAGGGGCTCTAGTTCTAGTTCCATATCCCAGGAAAAATCCCATCAGGTCAATAGGTAGATCAACTATAGGAGATCCTAGGGCCACACTCACTCTGTAAAGAATACTGCTCTCTAGGTCTGCTCAAATAGCTAGTCTTCCATTCAAAGATTCTTCCCCTCAACCTTGAATGTCAGAAGTGGACTTCTTCAATCTAGGGATCCTCCGAGAATTACATAGCCAAGCCCCCCTCGGCCTTGTATATTTCCAGGCAACAGTATCAGGTAGTGCATTGACCCCTTCACAGTGATTCATGACTTTGATGGGGATCCCTCTTCCTCTTCCTCTCTCCCCCCTCATTCTTCCTTTGGTTCTCGCACACCTTGACACCCACATTCTCTACTTAACATGGTTTTGTATCTACGCTACTTTTGTTTCTATTGGATAATTAGTGAACTCTTCTTTTTGTTTTTAGTAGAGTAGTGATAGGAGTTGCTTCGTACTCTCATTGTGTACATATTCTGGCTATACCTTTGAGTTCCATTGACCAACATTTTGGTCATTCATTAGAAATTTATATTTTATCTTATCTATGTTCATGAAAGTTAATTTCTCACAATCTTGGCTAGCCATGTCATAAACATCAAATCCACTTCTAAAGAGTCCATTATTAGTTGGGACAATCCTCATGTCCTCGAAGCTTTTACAATTAGATAGTTATCCCAGTCCATTGTTCTTCACATCCAAAATATATGTTTAACATTCTTAAAAACTATATTGTAGGCAATGATACAAAGATGCTAAATCCTCCTTAAATATAATGCCAAGTCCAACATATAAACATCAAGACAACCATTGTCAAGTGGATTGTGGTCAAATGGTGAAGTCATAAGTAATTTCATTGTGGAGACCCAAGTTCAAATCCCATTTAAACATGGAGTTGTGATAATGTGACAAAGCCACAATAATCAAAAGAGAATAGGGATATTCATTCAAAATGGTGTTAGAAAGAGAAACAGGTCTTAGAGAAAACGGATCAGAGAATAGGGATCTCCATTCAATATGGTATTATCAAGAGAAACAGGTCTTAAAGAAAACAGATCATGCAAATCTTTTTAAGTAAAGTCCCAAAATCGTTTGTCCAATGTCATTCATGCATGTAACATCAAGACGGTTGTCATGAAAAAAGGCACATCAAAAGAAAAGACACACCTTCACTCCACATAGTGTTGAGAAAATGGTTTAGAATATGGTGTACACTAATCACACAAAGCTTTTGAAGGAGGCACCATATGTACGTTTGTGTATACTCTTACAATAATGCATATTCATTGACCTTAATTCATCCTGAATCTCTACAAGTACATTTATGGCACAGCCTGGTACAAAAACCTGCTAAAAGACTTGACACAGCATGCATCCTTGTGCTAAATGCAGCAGAAGATACACATCTAACACAGCATATTCTCATGCCAACATAAAGAGACAGCCCAGTCAAATGCATAATTCCCTTCTGTTGGATTTGAAAATTGAAGAAATGCCTATATTGAAACACATCCTTGCATCAAATGCCCTTATGAGCAACTTTTAATGTGACATTGAACTCTAGCAAATCAAACCGCAGCTAGAAATAGTGGTAAAGCCTAACTATTCTGCCTTCTACAACCAATTAAAACAGCAAGGAAAACATCCACTACAATGCAAGTCTCAACATTTAAGATTTTGTTCGTTTTTCCAAGATTAGCATTTTTCATTTTATATGTCAAATATGAGTTTTCTTGGAACTGTATGATTGGATTCTATAACTTGCCTATTCAGAGAGATTTTATGCTAACAGAGAAAGTAAACCATGAAAAATGAATATGTATCATGGACATAAACACCAACCCCTCACATGCAGAAATCAAATCCTACCCAGAACAGAATCACTCTAAGTCTAAACTATACTAGAATGACTCCATTCCAATACATTATAACCAAGCAGTGAACAAGATCTTGTTGGCAACATAGAAAAGAGATTCTTACTAAAGCGATCAATTTGTTGCTTCCAAGTCATGACACTAGGTGGCAGAAGGCCACGTAGACCAAGCCGGTCTCGCTCTGCCAATGGGAAAGCTGTGCCCTGTCATCCCATTGTCTGAATCATCAATTATCTGAAGGTTTCTTTCACAAAAAAAATGCAAATGCATCTGAAATAACAATGACTAGTTCTTATGTGCAGAGTGGCCGAAAATGCAATTGAATAGATGTTTTTTTCACTGCCAATTTAGTTACAAACGCGGACCAAAAGAATTTTTAAGTCAGAACTTTTACTTGTGCTTCTGGAAATATTTACATCAATGATTCTTCCCTTCAAGCCTTCATTCTATAGCTTAAGTGGGAATGAAATAATTAGAAAATGCTAATAAATCCAATATGACAAGCACATGCAAAGAAGCACAATTGTCTCAATAGAATATTACATATTTCCAAAAATACAGAGTATGTCCCATGCTGATATTTAGTGTCCAAGACTGAACCTAATCATGACCTAGACCTAGGATCAAAGACTTGTGAGCATTCTAAAAAAAATCTCAGAAACTTGTACTACTCTATCACGATGTTAGTAGGCAGTCCACAAGAGACCACCCCAAAAAGGTCCTCACTCCAAACTGCACCCTGCAATGCTCGCATAAATTGAATATTGATGGGGTTGCCCAGGGAAATTCTGGACATGCAGGTAGTGAAGGTGTCATCAGACAGTTGAATTAGAGTATTTTTAATGTGATACTTTTGCTAACACCGGCTACTGACATAGAGGCACTTACCTTTATAAAAAAAATCATAATAATTGTATTATCATTACCTACTCGATTGGCCTAGCAGCTCAGGATATTGTTAGTTACATCGGTCTCATACACCAATTTTCTCTCTATTGGGTAGTGGAGCAAAGTCAGGTGGAAAACCTATGGAAACAGAGACAAAAAGTTTCAAGGATATGTTATCCAGAGAAGGAGAACGTCCCTCTCAGGAATACCTAATGGCATACCTCCAGGAGGAAGCCTGAAGGGATATCAGCTCTGTAATTCCAAAGAAGGGTGTTTGGAGAAAAATATGATGTTGAGCCTTTGCTTGATATAGATCCCACGCAGATTGCAGGGAAACTGTCCAAGCTTAGGGAAAAATCCCTGATTTGCAGATTCGTGGGTCTTCGGCCACGGGAAAAGCCCTTAAAAATTGGATCACATAGAACTGGAAACCTCAAGGGAATATTGGATCTATGTCTAGAAATACTTTGCTACATCCTTTCTTGTCTTGGTTAATGGTGGCCCATCCAGATTCTTCAAGTCAACCAGAGGTCTAAGACATAGATAACCTCTTTCTCCATTCTTGCTCATAATCATGATGGAAGCATTGGGAAGAACCTTCACTCGAACTAGGGATTCATGCTTGATTAAAGGGTAAAAATTATCATCTAGTACAAACCCCATTACACATTCCCAATTTGTGGATGATATCCTTATTGTAGGAAAGGCGAATAAACAGTCTAATGAGGATTCTACATAATTTTGAAGAAGCATTGGGGCCAAAAAACAGTCTAGAAACATCAAAGGTCTTTTTCTTTAAAGCCAACTTAAGAATTCAGATAAGATAAGATAAGATAATATTGTTAATGTCCAATGAATAATCACAATAGGAAGTCAATGGGACTTAGAACTACAACCAATGCAAATACATAGTAGAAGTGCAAAAGCAACTCCTATCACTACACTACACAGAACAAAAAAAGAGCTAAAGAGATAGACAATAGTAATAAAAAAGGTAATATAAATACAAACCCCATGTCAACAATTAAATACAGATGTCAACGCACATCATAGCTAGATGTAGAAGCAAAATGAGGGAAAGAGAAATAAGAGGACTCCCAACAGAGTCAAACAAAGAAATGAGAAATTTTGGGCTCCAGAGAGCCAACTTCCCCACAAAATACTTGGGTTTTTTAATCCTTGGCTAATCATCGAGTTGGGGATTGGGCACTAATAACATATGTTACCACCCAAAATGTATTTTGCAGCCATGGTTTATCTTTTCTTTCACATGATTGGGAGGATACTCATGTCTTTTGAGGCATTTAGGATGTATACTTCACATGTTTGGAGGCCTAATTGCAGATTTTGATATGTGATGCTGTAATGTTCCAGTTATTTTTTTTTCTCTCCTTTAGTTTCTCCTCATAAACATTGGTCCAACAGTTTATGTGCAAACAACTTTGTACAGCAGTAAAGAAATAAGGACAAACAGATATACTAAGCTATAATATTAGCCAGAAACACCGCCAACTGATCCAATTTATTTATAATCCAAAAGGGAATGAACATACAGCAATAAGCTTGCAAACTGATATAAATTTGTAGATCTGACATCATAAATGGCATTGGTTACAGATCTGATATATGGAGAAATAAGACTGCTGTAGGTTGCTAGATGTGGAGTCGTTCCCTTTTTTTGGTCTGCCAGTAATGCTTGGCCTGGTCTCTATAGGCCCACAAGAACACCCACAAGAAGTGTGCCCTCTTCTAACAGGAAATCCGTCCCCCTCTAATAAATATGATGCTGCTTCCACTGTAATTCCACTTCTATGGAAAGAAATGGCTCATGCTTACATATTGGCGCCTTGCCATACACCAAAACGTTGCAACTGGCAAGAACTCGACCCTCACAATTAATATCAGTCTGCAGACAGTGGGTATTTCACCCAGCAAAGAGATTTTCCCACAGAAAAAGGGTAAGGCCGGAACTTGGCCTCGTAACCCACGAAATGTGTCCAGCAACAACAAATCTTTGCTTCAGTCCTGAAAACGCCCTTCATATGATGGATTCGCCCTCAGTAGTGGATGAATCGACCCCTTCTCCAGGACACAAGTCTGCTCATACCCAAAACGCAGCTACAGAGGTAAATCTTTCCTCCTCCAACCAAATTGACTTCTGTAAATAAGAGAACCTGCCACCAAAATCTTATGCTCAGCCACACAAACAAAATCAGTCATCAAAGACAAACTCTGCTACCCATGAAACACTGAAGAAATCTGGATGATCTCCTCCCAATGGACCTGCTAGGGTGGATAGTCTCACCACCGAAACCAATCTCTGAAATCTCCCTTAGGGTTTTCGTCCCAAGAGTTCACAAAGCCACAAAGAGCTCTCTCAAAGCAATTTTAGAAAATGTCAAGTCAAGAATGAGAGAGGGCACCCTCTTTTTTCCCCTTTTATTCATTAGTTGACTCTTTTGTGACCTTTTTACCTTTTAATCAGTTTAAGTGACTTTTTCATATTCTCAATAGTCACTTAGGTGTCTTTTTCCCTTTACTCAATGTCACCTTTATATTTAATTAATTCCCGCTCGAGTGACATTAATAAAATAATTAATTCCCTTCTAATTCCTTGACTATGGCTCACGGGAATTACTTAGGCCATTTCGTCAGTTCATCTAGATGACTCATTTGGAAAGGGATATTACAATCCTCTCTTCCCGAGATTGCTTGTCCTCAAGCAACTGCAAATTCGGATATTGCAAGATCCGATCACTCTCCCATGTGCCATCCTCTGCTGGTAAGTCCTGCCATCTGATGAGGTATTCCCGAATCACCCTATTACGCAGTCTCCTCTCTCGGACCTCCAATACCTCCTTAGGAACCAGGGTCCAGTACTAATTGCCCCTCTTCATCCAATGGAGGTAGCTCTGCTGAAGTGGTGACCTGTTGCCCCAATGCCTTTTTGAGACATAAGACATGAAACTGTAATATCCCTTGATAAATTTTGGTTGTTTTTGCTTAGTTTGTAGTTCAGAAGTTTAAACAACAGTTTGCATACACAACATTTAATCAACCGTTATATGCAGATCGTTTTCTGTGAGAGATTTACAATACACCAATATAGAATTCAAACACATTTATTGCATTTAAACTTATTGCCACAGAAAATACATTGAGTACCTCCAACAACAACACAATTGGAATTATAGAGAAACCTGGTGCAATTTCTATGCTTGTTGCCTCAAAACTTGCTGAGATAATTGGGCCTGTAAGTGACAACACTGGAGCAGCTCCTTTATGCTGATAATAAATCTGGAAACTAGAATAAATAGCCAGTAGATGAAAGCACCATAGCCCAAAAATGAATAACACACCTGCAGATAAAACTATCTTTGTTTTTCCTTCCCAGCAGTAACTAAATTCACCCTTCAGCAATATTAATCCACAGCTACAACAAGAATCGCTCTCCCACTAAAGGAACTCTGTCACAAGGAAGAATGTGGTCCAGCACAAGCCAGAAATCGAACCATCTTTGTAGTAATTCGCCCAAACAAAGGAAATAAAGCTCCACCAAGGTAATACGACCAGCAACAAGAGGGAATTAACCACCAGCAAGAAATACGACTTCCCACAAGGGAAAACTCAGCCCTCCCTTCTCAGAAACTCACCCCACATAAAAATAAATCGTCCCTTCACACTGTAACTCGCCCAACAATGAGCAAGCTCATCCGACACTCTTGAAAACTCGATCCCAAGGAAGATATCTCAGACACCAATGAAATCTCAATCACAACCAAAGAAATCCCCGCTATACCAAATGAACTCCGCTGCAAGTAAGCACAATGTCGAAATCTGAGTGATTCCAATCCTAAGACTAGCTAGGGCGTATCGTTGCAACACCGAAACCAGTAACGAAAGGAAGGGTTTCTCAAACCCTAGCCTCTTTCTCCAAGAGCTCTCCAAATTTCTTTTTCTCAAGTGTAAAAATGATAGAATGAGGTAAAACTCCTAATTTTTCCCTTTTATGCTCACTTGAGTCTTTTCCCACTCCTTTATTATTTTATTAAATAAAAGTCACTTCAGTGGGTTTTTCACTTTATAATTTTAAAGTGACTTTTTAATTAACCTAGGACCCTTGTCCCGTCTTTTCTCACTTTTACTTTATAAAGTTCTCCTAGGCGAATTATGTTCCCCAGTTCACTTTTTTGCCTTAGCCTACAGGAACTTAATTAGGCTAGCGGAATTCTCCTCTTGTGACTCCTAAGTGGATGGGGACATTACAGTCCTCCCCGCCCAAGATTGCTTGTCCACAAGCAATTTTAATCCGGGATGTTGGAGCACCTGTTCTCCCTCCCATTTAGCGTCCTCGATAGGCGAATTCTTCCACTTGACAAGGTATTCTTTGATAGTCCTGTTCCTTAGCTTCCATTCTCTGGCCTCCAAAATTTATTTAGGAACTAGGACCAACTGACCTTCTTCATCCAATGGTGGCAGCTCGGTAGAAGTGACAACATGCTGTCCCAATGCCTTCTTGAGGCATGAAACATGGAAAACATTATGTATTTTGCATCCCTCCGGAAGTTTTAACTCATAGGCCACTTCTCCAATCCTCCGTTGAATCTTGTAAGGTCCATAAAATCGAGGTTTCAACTTCTATGCCCCCTTCATTTTCAGTGAAGATTTACGATAGGGCTGTAGGCGAAGGTACACCAAATTCCCCACCTCGAAGTTGCACTCCACCCTGTGTCGATCCACATACATCTTCTGTTGATTTTGGGTCATCTGCAAGTTATCTTTGAGAGTCTTAAGGATATCTTGATTCTCCTGGATCCAATCTTTGGCCTTGGGGGCCCGACTCTCCCCAAATATCTGGTCTACAAATGTAGGGGCATCGTATCCATATAGAGCTCGGAAGGGTGTCATCCCAATCGACATATGGTAAGAAGTATTGTAACAATGCTCCCCGAGGTGCAACCATTTAATGCAAGCCTTATATTGTCCTAATACATAATTCCTCAGATACCCTTCAAGCCATTTATTTACGATCTTTGTTTTCCCATCAGTCTGGGGATGGTAGCTTGTGTTGGGTGTCAGCTCTGTCCCGACCAGTTTGAAAATTTCTTGCCAGAATCCGCCCATGAACTGACTATCCTTGTCGCTCATGATGGTTTTGGGCAAACCATGCAGCCTGAAAACCTCCCTGAAGAATCATTCTGCCACATGAGTTGCTGAGTATTTAGAAGGGATGGCGAAGAAATGAGAAAACTTTGTGAGCATGTCCACCAACACATAGATACAATCCTTACCTTGTTCCTGGGGTAGTCCTGTAATGAAGTCCATCGATACACTCTCCCACTTCTGTTCTGGGATGGGTAGAGGTTGAAGTAGCCTGGTTGGATGGGTGTGCTCTGCTTTGTTCTACTGACAGCTACTACATTCCCTCACGAATATCAAAACATTGTTCTTGAGGCCTTTCCACGCAAACCTTTCTCTGATCTTCCTGTAAGTTTTTAAGTAGCCTGGATGCCCTAATAATGGCAAGTTGTGAGTTTCATGCATGACCTTTTCTTTTAGTTGAGTTTCTGGAACCAAGCAGATTCTATCCTTATAATAGATGATGTCATCAATCACTCTATAGAAGTCGTCTTGGATTATCCCATCTAATATCTCGCAAGAAAAATTATTTTTTGAATACTCCACCAATAGGAGGGCTTTCCAATCTGTTGTAATCTCCATGAGGGAGAGAGTGGATGATACTCTGGAAGGGCATCGACCACCACATTGTTCTTGCACTTCATGTACTCGATCTCGAAATCATATGCTTGGATTTTACTGATCCACTTTTGCTGCCTCTCACTCAATTCTTTCTTCTCCATGAGGAACCTTAGGTTGTTATGATCTATCTTCACTTTAAACATGTTCCCCACCAAGTACTGTCTGAACTTGGCCAATGCATGCATGATGGCCAACATCTCCTTGTCGTATATTGAGTAATGTTGCTCATACTCCCTAAGTTTGCGGCTCACGAAAGCAATGAGAAGGGTGTTTTGCGTCAATAGGGCTCCTATCCCTATCCCTAATGCATCACACTCCAAGACAAATGGATGAGTGAATTCTGGTAAGGCTAGCACGAGACACAAACTCATTACCTATTTCATCTTCTCAAATGTCTCCTGTGCCTCATATATCCAACTAAAAGCTCCCTTCTTAGTGAGATCTGTAAGAGGTGTCGTCAAATGTGAGAACCCCTTAACAAACTTCTTGTAATAAGTGTAGAGGCCTAGGAATATTTTTAGTTCTGTCACATTTTTGGGGGTAGGCCACTCTAGAATTGCCCTGATTTTCTCTTGGTGTACCTGGACCCCGTTTTCCCCGATCACATGCCCCAAATAAAGCATCTCATTCATGCCAAATTCACATTTAGACTCCTTTGCATAGAATTGTTGATCCTCCAAAATCCCCAATGCCTCATCCAAATGCATGAGATGTTCCTCCCAAGTCCTGCTATAATGAGAATGTCATCAAATAAGACCAACAAAAATTTCCTCAACTGCTTATTGAACACATGGTTCATGCAGGATTGGAATGTAGCAGGAGCATTGGTTAGCCCAAACGACATAATCGGGAACTCATAATGGCACCGGAAAGCCATCTTTTGAATGTCCTGTTCCCAAACTCTAATTTGGTGGTACCCTGAGCAGAGATCAATCTTCGAAAAATATTTTGCTCCCTTCAATTCATCCATCAGCTAATCGATCCTCATAATCAGATACCTGTTTTTTATGGTTTTCTTGTTGAGTGCTCCGTAATCAATACACATTCTCATGGTACCATCCTTTTTCTTGACCAACACTATCGAAGAAGCAAAGGACTAGAACTAGGCTGAATATGACCCATCTTCAACAAATCCCTGATGATTTTTTCTATCTCATCCTTGTACATTTTGGGATGGAGAGAAGGATTGGTTATAATTGCTTGAACCCCTTCTTCTAATTATATAATATGTTCAAATCCTCTATCTGGGGATACACCTGGAGGAATGCCACCAAAAACCTTTTGATGTTTAAGAAGCAATACCTGAAGACCGTCTGGATGCTGTCGAGGATGATCTAGTGGCTCACTGTCAGATATGTAGCACTCAACTGCCCACTCTATATCTCCATGCCACATCACTTCCTTCATACTGTGTAATGACACTATCTTAGGCGGATACTGGTGCATTGCTCGTAAGACTACTTTTTTTCCATCCGGACCCGTGAATTTCATTTCCATAGTCCTCTAATTAGTAGTTTATTTCCCAATGGAGTATAGCCATTGAACTCCAAGTACCACATTGGTGTCCGACACATCCACCACAAAGAAATCATCTGTCAAAGTATAATTCCCCATGGTTGTTTTCAACTTGGTGATCCATCTAGTGCACTCCATTTGATAGCCACTCGGTATGATCACTGTGAATCCCTCAAACTCCTCCGTCGAAATCTCTCGCTTATCCACCAAAGTTGCATCTATAAATTTGTGGGATGCCCCATTATCAATCAACACTGTAACCTTGTGCCCCTACAGGACTCCTCAGACTCTGAATGTGTGGTACCTAGGAAGTCTCAACATGGATACCATAACAGGACCCTTAGCCCCATCCTGTGATGTCTCCTCACCGGATGTCTGGTGTCCATGTTCTTGTTCCAACCCTTCATCCTCCTCATCATTTCACTGTCAAAATAGACCTCAATGTAATGAACCTTTCCTACTTTGTCCTTCCTTGAACACCTGTGTCCTGGTACCCAAGGCTCCTGGCAACTAAAACATAGCTTTTTCTTTCTCATCTTTCTCCTAGTCTCCTCATCCGATCTTGGTTTTTCGGTCCAATCCTTCTGAAATGGTTTTGTTTCCTTGCTCTTCTGTGGAAAAGTGGGTTTCTAAGAAAACCATCTCTTAGGAACAACATCCTGCATGTCCCTAGTACGCTTGAATGCATCCTACAAGTTTGTGGGTTTATAAGCCTTCACCCATCCACGTAATGGCTCTACTATCCCCTCAACGAATAGCATCACCAAGCGTGCCTCATATATGTCAGTTGTTGTCACTGCTAATCTCTGGAACTCCGAGATAAATGCCTCTGGGCTACCTGTCTGCTTGAGCTGAGCGAGCTCTCGAAAATGGATCTTTGGGTCTTTCCTGTCAAACCTCTCAATGATCCTCTGTGTGAAATTGAGGTATGAAGTGATGCTTGAATGACCCAGCGTTACTAACCCATGGTACCACCATTCATGGGCCTCACCATCTAAGTGTAAAGTAGCCAATTTAATGGCTTCAACCTATGTCATCTCATGTAGCTAGAAGTATGTGTCCAACTTCTGCACCCATGTCCTTGCTGAACATTTTGAGGACCCGTCAAAGTTTGGAATGGTCACTTTTCCAAGTGTCTTCTGAAGCTCCTGGTTGGGTGTTCTTTTAGCTCCTCTGGGTCGATTCTTCTGTTTAAGGTGGCAAAAGTCAGTGAAAGACATAGTTTCGTGAAAGTCATCCCCCAACCTCTTGTACTCCTCCAAATAGGTCAAATACGAGTCATCCTGCTCTATTGGCTCCTCCGGTGCTACCTCACCACTCAAGAACTGTGGCATGGTGGGTCTAGGTGTCTTGGTGTACAAGTGAGGGTGACTCTACATGGTAGTGCGAGAATGACTTCCTTCTCCATTGTTAGAGCCCTTTTCACCATTCTGATTTTGTTTAGATGGCCCCTCTATGGTGTTAACTACTAGTTATCCCAATAGGTCCATCATCAACTTTTGGCCCTTGGCCAAATCATTCATCATCTGGAAAAGGCTGCCAATTCGTGGGTCTCATTCTTCTCCCATGGTTCCTTTCCCTTTATCTAACCCTGAATATGCTTCCCCTTCTAACTCTTCTTCACCCAACACCACTTTCTCTTCACACTCTGGAGGAGGATCTTGGGATCTGTTTCTATGTCTCCTGTAAGTGACGTTCCTATCATCTCCTGGTGTCATGTAATTGCTGTCAATGCAGCCCTTCAAACTTCACAGCTGCAGAGGACCATTCTCTGATACCACTATAATATCCCTTGATAAATTTTGAGTGTTTTTTCTTAGTTTGTAGTTCAGAAGTTTAAACAACAGTTTGCATTTAAACTTATTGCAGCAGAAAATACATTGAGTACCTCCAACAACAGCACAACGGGAATTATAGAGAAACCTGGTTCAATTTTATGCTTGATGCCTCAAAACTTGCTGAGATAATTGGGCCTGTAAGTGACAACACTACAACAGCTCCTTTATGCTGATAATAGATCTAGAAACTAGAATAAACAGCCAGTAGATGAAAGCACCATAGCCCAAAAATGAATAACACCCCTGCAAATAAAACTATCTTTGTTTTCCCTTCCCATTAGTAACTAAATTCGCCCTTCAGCAATATTAATCCACAGCTACAGGAAGAATCACTCTCCCACTAAAGAAACTCCGTCACAAGGAAGAATATGGTCCAAAACAAGCCATAAATCGACCCAACTCTGTAGTAATTCGCCCAGACAAAGGAAATCAAGCTCCACCAAGGTAATACGACCAACAACAAGAGGGAATTAACCACCAGCAAGAAATACGACTTCCCACAAGGGAAAACTCGGCCCTCCCTTCTTAGAAACTCACCCCACATAAAAGTAAATCATCCCTGCACACTGTAACGCGCCCAACAAAGACCAAGATCATCCCACACTCTATAAAACTCGATCCCAAGGAAGATATCTCAGCCACCAATGAAATCTCAATCACAACCAAAGAAATCCTTGCTATACCAAATGAACTCCGCTGCAAGTAAGCACAATGTCGAAATCTGAGTGATTCCGATCCTAAGACTAGCTAGGGTGTATTGTTACAACACCGAAACCAGTACTGAAAGGAAGGGTTTCTCAAACCCTAGCTTCTTTCTCCAAGAGCTCTCCAAAAAAAAATTCTTATTATTGTTCATTTAAAACCCCTTTACCCACATGTCATTTAAAACCCCCACGCCCCCATGGGGAAATGCGCCCCCTTCCCACGTGTTAATTAGTAACTCACTTTAAAGTGAGTTATGGGTCCCTCTCTTCACCCATGCGCTTCTCCTAGCCTCCCACGTCATCATTAGAGTATGTCTCGTACACTCCTCCACACATCCACAAAGAAAGCTCACGCCTTCCTTGGGATTTGCGCCCCCTCTCCTGAATAAAGTAGAAACATCCCAATTGAAAGGGGAAACTAGCTTTTAAAGCTAGGCGTGGGCCTTCTCTTGGCCAATGCGCCCCTCTTAGATTGCCACTTCACCCTCCCACTCACTCCTACCTTCTATTCTCCTCAAACCCTAAAAGCCATGCACCCTCCTCCACTTGAGTTCATCTTGGCTTGGATTATGACATTTGTCAAAGATCCAAGAGAGTTCTCTTTGCCTCTCATGCTATAAATGAGACCTCTCCCTCACTGATTCCTCACCATTCTTCAGAGTATTGTTATGCTACCATTTTCTTACAATCTCTGTCTCTCTCTCATTATTGTTCATCTTGCTTCCATTTCACTTGTTCTTGAAGAGCTTGGAGCAACTTTGTTGCTACAACCTCTTCCCTTGGTAATAAAAGAAGAGCTTTGGAGGAATTGTGGAGTTCAAGACTTTGTCTGGATTTTCCATGCTATTGTGAGGTGATGTTGTTCTTGTTTTGAATATTTATGTGCAATCTTGAATATTTGTTTGAGTAAATTTGGTTTACTTGGCTAAGTCTAGCAATAGTATTGTTGTTGGCTTATATGTTTTGCATGTGCCTATGATATAAGCTTTGTTGTGTTATTGATGCATGCTTTACATTATCTATTCTTTTTCTCACATTTTGTTCAGGATTTGCAGGTCATCTCAAGAGGATTGTTGGGATAGATTCGAGCGAGAATTTACCTTCATTACTCACCTAAACTTCATAAAATTTTCCCATTTACCTTTATGTTCTTATCATATTCAGATTTTGGTTGCTAACTCACTTAGATAGGTCATTTCAATAATTTATAATTCTGGTTTTTGTATGTGGAAATTTTTTGTTGCAAAACATAAAGTTTTCTTAACTTTTTGTGTGTTGCAACAAAATCACCAAGCAATAGCTTGCTGATTTTTGCAGGTTCTCGCCAGGTCAAGGGTGCATGCTGTCCGTTTTCAGTCACAACACATCTCCAAAGACCTCCTTTCAAATTGGTAACAAAATCTTTTCTTTCTCTTTCTATCTATATCATTGTAAGCAAGCCCAAAGGAGGGTCCCCAAGTGGTTTGCCTTCTCTTCGATTTCAGTATTTTCATCTTCAGTTTTTAGTTTCTTTTTATGTTTTTCCTTTATAGCTTAGCTAGTTTAGTTGTGGATATCTTACGTGCATGCTAATGGTTAAAATTATCTAGACTAGATCTCACACAAACCAATGCTAGTTTAGGCCCGTGGAGGCATAAGTAAAATCCTTTGCTTTTTCGT
>SNQJ01S0166402.1:8978-20982 GCA_010110895.2 Picea sitchensis | reverse complement strand
TTCCTCATTTTTCCTTTTTATGTTCACTTGAGCCTTTTTCCTGCTCCTTTATTATTTAAATAAAATAAAAGTCACTTTAGTGGGTTTTTCACCTTATAATTTTAAAGTGACTTTTTAATTAGCCTAGGACCCTTGTCCCCTCTTTCCCACTTTTACTTTATAAAGTTATCCTAGGCAAAATATGTCCCCTAGTTCACTTTTCCGCCTTAGCCCGCGGGAACTTAATTAGGCTAGTGGAATTCTCCCCTTGTGACTCTTAAGCAGATGGGGACATCACAACAGCTGCGGAAGATTTTATTGGTATTTTTTGATGATCTGTTGATATATAGTAGAACATGGGAGGAACACTTGGGGCACTTAGAGGAGATTTTGAGTATCATGGAGGAGCAGTCATTGTATGCCAAAGAGTGCAACTGTGAATTTGGCATGACAAAGGTTCTATACATGGGACATGTGGTCAGTGCACAGGGAGAAGATACAGGCTATATTGGATTGGCCACCACCCAAAAATATCACACACCTGTGTGGATTCTTTGGGATTTGTAGTTATTACAGACGGTTTGTGAAAGGGTATTCATAGTTGGCCGCACCACTCACAGACCTCACAAATAAAGGAGCATTAAGATGGACCGAAGAGGCCAAAAAGACATTTGATCGGATGAAGGAAGTGATGAGCACCTCCCCGGTTTTAGCACTTCTTGATTTCACTCGGCCTTTTGTGCTTGAGTGCGATGCATCAGGTGAAGGAATATGAGTAGTTTTAACTTTTGATGCAACAGAGGCATTCGATTGCATACGAGAGAAGGAAGCTCTCAAAGAGGGAGAAACTCTATCCCATCTATAACAAAGAAACGCTCGCCATCATGCATTCCTTGGCGAAGTTTCGACAAAATTTGGTAGGTGGGAAATTTGTGGTTAAAACTGACCATAACAGCTTGAAACACTTCATGGGGCAAAAGGACTTGAACGAAAGGAAACATAAGTGGGTTAGCAAATTGCAGGTCTATGACTTTGACATCGAGTATGTCAAAGGGAAGAAAAATGCAGTAGTTGATGCCCTTTCCAGGAGGCCAGAGATGTGTTTGCTTACAAAGATTTCAGCTGATTGGAAATCCCATCTAGTGGTGGAATATTCCAAGAACAAATTTGCTTGTGAGGTGATGGAACACAATACATAGGATGACAGGTATAAGGTGGTGGATGACATCATCTATTACAAGGAACGTATATATCTAGTTCTGGAATCCACACTAAAAGAAAATATCATGGAGGCTATGCACAATACACCATTGGCAGGACATCCAGGGTATTTCAAAACCTACAGGCAAATCAAGGAAAGGTTCACCTGGAAGGGCCTCAAAGATGACATGCTGAAACATGTGAGAGAGTGTGTGACTTGTCAATAGAACAAGTCGGAGTAGACCCATCATGCAGGACTGTTACAGCCATTGCCCATTCCAGAGTAGAAATGGGAGAGTATATCCATGGATTTTATCATAGGGTTGCCAAAGGTCCAGGGCAAAGATTGTATATATCTGGTGGTCGATCGGTTGACCAAATTTGCACACTTCTTTGCCATACCCTCAGAGTATAAGGCAACATAGTTAGCGGAGCTATTCTTCAGAGAGGTATTTAGACTTCATGGGTTACCAAAATATATTGTCAGTGATAGGGACAACAGGTTCTGTTGTTGTCCTTATACACACTTGCAAACGTGAGCTAAGTCCTGCTCACTTAGTGTGTCCTTGGAGGCACAATGCCTAGGTTCAAAGTCCACGCTGTCACTTTGACTTGAACATCTTCCGTCTAGGCTTACTCCTAGGGAAGCCAAAGGGGGGTAGACCCTAGTTACTAGATGAGATTTAGAATTTAAGTTCTAGGAGTTGGTTTCAATTAGTTAAATGGTTGGGGGGGAATCTAGCCTATGATGTAAAGCAACAATGCAAGATGCAACAATTAGCATGAACAATCAAACCTTTTCCTAGGACAACTAAGACTAGTGCCTAAGATTGGGCAAGCGGTCAACTAGATTAAAGGGAGGTTGATTATACAAAAGTTACAAGCTTACAAAGATTACAACAAAGTTGGATACGACTAGATAAAAGACTATAATAAAGAATATCTAAAGAGTTACACTAAAGTACACTAAACAAGATATACAATAGATACAAAGATACAATACTGACTAACCGGTTGCTTGTTTTTGTAGGAATTAAAAGATAATCAAGATGAGACAACCATCAACACAACAAGCCCAACATGCTCGCAATAGAGTGTCTCCTCAACTCGAATACACTACTCTATTGGACTTCTCTCAATGGCATACAAAAAATCATTCAAGACCTAGTCAAGAGAGTGCCTCCAGGAGGATGTGCAACTTCTTGAGGGATCACACCACAAATAGGAACAACAATATAACTGAAAGATGCTTGAAAAAGTAAAGTGTTCCAAATCATAGATATAACCACTTAGATGACTAATCCACAACTTATAAAGATAACTTGCATGTGAAAAATAAATATGAAGTAAAAGTGCTCGCAAGTGTAAATGTAGATTGCCCAAAAGTTGTAGATTGAGGATTGATTAAAAAAAGTTGTTAAGTGAAAGATACTTCAATACTAGCTAAGTGTCAACGCAGTACTTTCCTCCCCCTGTTACCAAGTAATTGATGGGTTCTCAAGAAGTATGGCAACGAGGCCTACCCTAGCTCCACAGGTCAGCCCAAGAAAAAGAGTACTCCTGGAAAAGGACGTTGAGCGCCACGAGACCGTCCCCGACCTATTACCTTTCTGTTACTTCCTCTAATCCCCGTTTTAAATGGCGAAGATGGTTGGTAAAGGTGTCCTATTAAGTCTAATGAGTTGTTAAACCTATGGACTAAGTTCTTTAAGTACTTGAGTGTATTATAGTGAGTTATGCTTGCTCAAAAAGTGCCAAATGGCCCTAAAAACCGAAATTGAAAGTTAAGTTATTAGATTATCGAGTTATTGCATGTAAAGCATAAAGAACTTGAAATAACTTGCGGAATTGAAAACGATTGTTTAAACCTTTAAGATACCCATGTTTGCTTGCAACTATTAAAAATAAATGCTTGACAAATGATAGCTTGGATGCAAAGAAATAACGAAAAAGCAAAGGATTTTACTTATGCCTCCATGGGCCTAAACTAGCATTGGTTTGTGTGAGATCTAGTCTAGATAATTTTAACCATTAGCATGCACGTAAGATATCCACAACTAAACTAGCTAAGCTATAAAGGAAAAACAGAAAAAGAAACTAAAAACTGAAAATGAAAATACTGAAATCGAAGAGAAGGCAAGCCACTTGGGGACCCTCCTTTGGGCTTGCTTACAATGCTTTAGATAGAAAGAGAAGGAAAATATTTTGTTACCAGTTTGAAAGGAGGTCTTTGGAGATGTGTTGTGACTAAAAACGGGCAGCATGCACCCTTGACCTGGCGAGAACCTGCAAAAATCAGCAAGCTATTGCTTGCTGATTTTGCTGCAACACACTCACAAAAAGTTAAGAAAACTTTATGTTTTGCAACAAAAATTTTCCACATACAAAAACCAGAATTATAAATTATTGAAATGACCTATCTAAGTGAGTTAGCAACCAAAATCTGAATATGATAAGAACATAAAGGTAAATGGGAAAAGTTCATGAAGTTTAGGTGAACAATGAAGGTAGATTCTTGCTCGAATCTATCCCAACAATGCTCTTGAGATGACCTGCAAATCCTGAACAAAATGTGAGAAGAAGAATAGATAATGTAAAGCATGCATCAATAACACAACAAAGTTTATATCATAGGCACATGTACAACATATAAGCCAACAACAATACTATTGCTAGACTTAGCCAAGTAAACCAAATTTACCCAAGCAAATATTCAAGATTGCACATAAATATTCAAAACAAGAACAACATCACCTCACAATAGCATGGAAAATCTATACAAAGTTTTGAACTCCACAATTCATCCAAAACTCTTCTTTTATTACCAAGGGAAGAGGTTGTAGCAACAAAGTTGCTCCAAGCTCTTCAAGAACAAGTGAAATGGAAGCAAGATGAACAATAATGAGAGAGAGAGAGATGGTAAGAAAATGGTAGCATAACAATACTCTCAAGAATGGTGAGGAATGAGTGAGGGAGAGGTCTCATTTATAGCATGAGAGGCAAAGAGACATCTCTTGGATCTTTGACAAATGTCAAAATCCAAGCCAAGATGAACTCAAGTGGAGGAGGGCACATGGCTTTTAGGGTTTGAGGAGAATAAAAGGTAGGAGTGAGTGGGAGGGTGAAGTGGAAATCTAAGAGGGGCGCATTGGCCAAGAGAAGGCCCACGCCTAGCTTTAAAATCTAGTTTCCCCTTTCAATTGAGATATTTCTACTTTATCCAGGAGAGGGGGCGCAAATCCCAAGGAAGGCGTGAGCTTTCTTTGTGGATGTGTGGAGTGTGGGAGACACTCTAATGATGACGTGGGAGGCTAGGAGAAGCGCATGGGTGAAGAGAGGGACCCATAACTCACTTTAAAGTGAGTTACTAATTCTCACGTGGGAAAGGGACGCATTTCCCCATGGGGGCGTGGGGGTTTTAAATGACATGTGGGTAAAGTGGTTGTGTAAAGGTTAGGAGAGGGTTGGGTAGGCTAGGATACATCTTTCTCATCATTATTTACCTTTACCTCACTTTATTTACTCAATTATTACAAAATTGACATTTTTCCCATGTCTTGGGTTAGCAATTAAAACTGTTTTTATCCGACTAAGACTCCTATGTGGACAAACATCTAGAAAAACTTGTCCGACTGAGATGAAACTTGGTCCAAGGGTGTAGGGGGTTTCATTCCATTTCTTTTGAGCACAAATACTCCTATCAAAAGCCCAAGGACCTAGTTTTTACAATTTTTATCAAAAATTAATCAATTAAATAATTAATTAAATTTCCAACCTTAGGAAATTTTAATTAATTAAAAAAAACCTATCTAGACTAGACGGAATTCCGCAAAACTTTTTGGGTTGTCTTACATGGTCATTTACATCATTCCTAAATACTAGCTACTAGAGGATGACTTCATTAGAATGCCTTTCACCACTTTGGAGGATTTATTAATAGTGGGAGTGAAAAACTCAAGGGAAATTAATAAGGTTGGTTAGGCCAAATTAATAACTTGAGGATAAAAAACACTCGGTGAAAGGAACTCTCCTAATGAATAAATCCTAAGGTAATTAACCTAACTATGATCCATGCAGACCTATTACATTATTAACCCACGTAGGGGAGTGAAAATTTCGTTTACGAAAATGTGTGTTGGGAGCAAAAATTGCCCTGTAGAACCAAACAGTCTCTGAATTGTTTGCATTTGATGATGCATATCTTCATGGTACATGGATTTGACCCCTTAGTTGAATAGGTGGTCAACATCTGCCTCCACATGGGGGCGTGTGTTCGATCTTCTCACTTGGGAAGGAGAGCATACGAGAATCCAGCATCTACAAAAAGGTGCTCACCAATATCCAACATAAATATACATATATACAATGAAATAAAAAATGCTATAAACAACAATTACATAATGAAATAACTATTGTACAACATCTACAATTAAAAAATTGAATTATAATACAAAAATAAATCTAAGTACATAATCACATAATGAATGAAATAATACACAACTGAAATACAAGGAAAAGGGTTAGAGATATGTTACAAAGGGTGTCCCTTTGGACACCAAATTGCCGATCATCTGAAGAAAGGCTTGAGGTGCTGCCCATTCCTCGGATTGTTGATGGGCCACCATCTAAACGGCTGACATGAAAAGAATTAGGCCCTGCTATTTCTTGGATCACATATGGACCCAACCACAAACTGTCAAACTTGCCATGTTTTCTTGGTTTCTCTCTACCTTTATCCCATAACAAAACTGTATCCCCAACACTGAAGTCCCTCTGCCTAGCTAACTTGTCAAAAGCTTTCTTTACTTTACTCTGATTTCTGCAATTCTGATCATAAGCCCTTCTTCTGATTTCATCCAACTCTATGACCTGATTGACCATGTTCTGAACTGCATCCTGCTCTGTGGAAAGATCCTCAACTGACCCATAAGTAGGAAGTCTAAGGTGCACTGGCAACCTAGCCTCCAAACCATACACTAACTCAAAAGGACTCTTTCCAGTAGCTTCTTTCTTAGCAATCCTGTCAGCCCATAATGCATGCTTAATCTTACTATCCCAAGACTTCTTATTTTCTCCAACTATCTTCTTAACTATGGTCATTAGGTTTTTGCTACTCGATTCGGCCTGACCATTCCCTTGCGGATAATAATCTGATGCATGCGATAAGATAATACCATATTTGAAACAAAATTAAGACATCTCGGCTAAACAAAAATCCTTGGCATTATCTATCACTATTTTCGAAGGCACCCCAAATCTAGTAATAATTTTGTCTTCAAGGAAATCCATCACAACCTTTTCAGTTGCCGACTTGGTAGGAATGGCTTCAACCCACTTGGTAAAGTAATCTGTTGCTGTAATAACCCATGAATATCCATTACTTGAATTATCATTAAACTTTCCAATGAAGTCCAAACTCCACTGCTGAAAAGGTGCTTCAACCACAACTGGTTGCAAAGGGAGAGCTGCTAACTTTTTCTTTCCTGTGAAAAGATGACATGGCTCACATTTTTGAAAAAATTGATGTACATCTGAAAATATTGTGGGCCAATAATATCTTGCTCGAAGGATTTTGTGTGTAGTAGTTTTAGCAGCAAAATGTCCACCACAAAACCCCCCATGGAATTCATCCATTAGTTTCTTTGACTCAACGTCATCCACACATCTAAGGATGACTCCATTAGGATTCTTCCATCCTAATCCATCTCTAGTAAGGACATACTTAGAAGATTTTAACCTTAAAACCCTTTTCTTGTGACCTACTAGATGACTTGGACAAATAAGGTTTTTAAGAAAGAATATAATGTCTGCATACCACTCTACTTGTTCAAGCTTCAATAAATTAGGAGGGAACTCTTCATTATCAATTTGGAAAACCATACCCAAGGCCTTCTCATTACCTTCTGTCAACATTTTTGCTAAACCTCGACCCTTAATCAATTTTGTGGGTTTGATTTCCAAATCATACTCTTGGATCTTAGCAATCCATCTTACCCCTTGAGCCTAATCCTTCTACCTCAGATAAAACATCCTTAACTGCAGAATTAGGAACATAACCAATCACCTTGGAATATCCAATGAAGACTCTGAAATGTTTAAGTGATTTCACCAAGGCATATGCTTGTTTATCAAACATGGGATACTTTAATTCTGAATTTTCGAAGGCCCGACTCATATATGCAATGGGTTGATCATGGCCTTGATCATTTTTCTGAAGTAACACACCATCAATAGTGTCTTCAGAAGCAAAAGAGAAAATCTGAAAGTCCTTAGTATAATCTGGGCTAACAAGGACAGGAGCTTCAGATATGGCAGTTTTAATACTTTCAAAAGCTCTCTTACTTTCATCATTCCATTCAAATTTGACATCCTTCTTAAGCAGCTTATATATAGGTTTCATGATCTCAACATAATTAGGAATGAACCTATGAACAAAATTGGTTGGTCCTAAGAAGGATTGGAGAGCTTTCTTTGAAGCAGGCAAGGGTACCTTTCCAATCGCTTCAACTCTCTCAGGGTCTAACTTGACCCCATCTTTAGAAATTATGTGGCCCAAAATTTTCCCTTCTGTAACCCCAAAGACTGACTTAGCAGGATTAAGAGAAATCCCAAACTCTCTACATCTTTCCAAAACTTGTTTCAGGTGCTCACTGTGGGTTTTTCCATGCTTGGAAAAACTGTTAAATCATCCTGGTATATCTCAATTAACTTTCCAATCAATCCCCTAAAGGCATAATCCATAGCTCTTTGAAAAGTAGCTCCAACATTTGATAAACCCAATGGCATTCTCAAATATTCAAAGGTTCCCCATGGAGTAGTGAAAGTGGTCTTATGCCTATCTTCCGCTTTAAGTCTTATCTGATTATAACCTGAAAAACTGTCAAGCATGGAAATCATTCCTGATCTTGTTACTCTTTGAAGCAAAGTTTCCATCTTGGGAAGGGGGTAGTGGTCTTTTGTGCAAGCAATATTCAAATTCCGGAAGGGGGTAGTGGTTTTTTGTGCAAGCAATATTCAAATTCCCGAAGTCAATACACAACCTAATCTTTCCATTCTTTTTCCTAGCAACAACGAAATTTGAGCACCATGAAGAATGTCTAGTCTGGGCTATGATGCCTGCTTCTAGCATTTTTTGTAACTCCTGTTGGACCAAAGGAGCTAACTTGGGGTTCATTTGCCTCAACTTTTGTCTAAAGGGATTAGTTTCTTCCTTTAATGGAATCACATGCTGAATTACATCCTCCCTATAGACTTTGAGCTCATCATAACTGAACACCAAAACATCCCTATATCCCTTTAATAACTTAACAATTTCATTCATTTCTTCAATAGGGGTAGTTTTGCCTATTTTTATCATCCTAGGCTCTTTATTAGTTCCAATGTTGACCTCTAAGTGATCACATAGTTTTTATTTTGACTCTTATTTTCGTTTGTGACCATCTTGTCTATCAAAGCTTTTCTCTTGGGTCACAACCCGCCTAGGAACTTTATTTAACTTATCATCATCTCCAGTATAATTACAACCCTCCTCTTTTTCATGGACACGAAAATCAGAAAACTCATGCATGTGAGTCAAGAACTTAATAACCTGTTTATCATCATCAAAAGCTTGCCAATGATTCATGTTATCAGGAACTGAGGGTCTAAAAATCACTTCCACTGAAATATTCTCATCAATCAAATCATCTGAAAGCTGAAGTGTGGAAGCAGTTACTGCAAGTTCATCAGCCTTAGAATTTTGTTCCCTAGGAATAACAATAAGGTTGAAGGCATCAAGATCACCAATGGAGTCCCAAATTGCATTCCTATACCTTTTTAGTCTCTCTGAATTGCAAGCAAAATTACTCTTTAGTTGTTGTATGACCAAATCTGAGTCCCCTTTGATGTTTAAACATTTCACACCCATATCCTTGCAAATTTCCAAACCAAGCAACAAGGCCTCATACTCAGCCACATTATCGGTTGCATCAAACTCCAATCTATAAGAAAACTTAAATATTTTACCATTTGGAGCTTGAAGAACAACCCCAGGACTTTTTCCTGATCTAGAAAAAGCACCATCAAAATTCATATACCATACTTTGTCAACTCTTTCATCTTGAACACTTTCCTCTAAAGGCACAATAGAATTAGAGAAAATGGCATAGTTACCAAGATCATCCCCACATACTTCAACTCATTCTTTGGGCTTCTTGGGTCCTCAATATGATACCTTCTAAACACTTCCCTATTCAACTTGAAAGTGTTCCCATCTGTAGTAGGGATGGTAGCATAAGATAAATCCATTTGTAAGTTACCACCCAAATCTGCAGCTGCCTTTCTATTCAACAATATTCCCCAAGCATTTGGAACATCAATCACCACAATGTCCATTTCAAACATGATGTCCGGAAAGACCGCTAAATGTACTTGTAAACCTTTAATCAATCCATGCACTTCAATCATTTTACTATCCATGGCACAAATGTTATGGTAAGGTCTAGATATTCTTAAGTTTAACTGCTCCATTACCTTCTTAGTCATAACATTAGAACTTGCCCCCGAATCTAGCATGCAATTGTGTAATATTTTGTCATTCACAAGCAAAGAAAGGTTTAAAGGTAGATTCTTCTCATTCCCCCTATCCCAATTATGTAGAATAACTGGTGCGTCTTGGTAAGCCGCTGCTGGTTTCCTATCAACAAAACTCTGAGGAGGATCTTCTATGGCTTTAAGTAACTTCTCCCTTTGAGAAGGGATCTTCATAAGTTCTGACACTGGAACTAACATCTTAGCATTACTTATCCAACCACCTAAGTCAATATTCAAATCTGAGTTAATATGCACATTTGACTTAGGAAGATTTGGAGATACCTTGGGAACACTAGTTTGACCTTTATCTTGACCTTTATTTCCGTTCCTTTGGTATGTAATGCCCCTATACTTAGCCAATTCTGCTACTTGTTGGGGTGTAGGCTTAGGCTCTATTATCGCACAATTTGTAGCAAGGATAAAACGCTTGAGGTTTGAGGGTCAAATTGGCGTAATAGGAACCAATCCCACCCAATGTCACCACAATGGGATGGTACTTTCTCTTTAGGGAGGTAAGACCCAAGGGAGACGTCCTCGATGACCTGGGGTTTTGAGAAGGCAAAGGATTACAGGATAAAGTAGTTATTCCCCCCTCACAAGTCACCACCGAGCAGATAGTCCGGCCAAACAACCAACAATAAAGTATAACCAAGAAAAGTGCACCTGCCTGAGACAAAGCAACAAGACAACTGATATATATGCAAGATGCTCACTTTGTTAGTAATTCATGTAAATCAAGGACAATCTGATATACTTATAAGCAATTTGATAATAAATGTTGACGAAGTCAATATTTGTAAAAATAGCAATGATAATCAAGTCACTTCTTCAACAAATGCTAAAACAATGTGGCATTCAATATAACAAATCAATACTTCATTTAATTAATGCCTTCAACACCATTCAATTTCTTATTAACAAAACGTTCAGCTACACTAATGATATTATGGCTCAAGATGACAGTAGCAAATAGGTTAATAGGTTAGTTCCTAAGCTAGGGTTAGTAGTTAGGGTTTAATTCAAGGTTTTGAAAGTTGTTGTGATCAGGTTCACTTCAAAAGCAATAGGTCTTTTAGATCAGTGCCTTAGGGTTAATGGAGTCAAAAAATGAAGGACGCAAGAGCTAAAGGAGGCAAATGTAAAAATGGCTAAGGACTAGAGGGAGAAGCTTTGAGGTGTTGCTAAAGCAAGGCCTCAAAGTCAAAACCCTAGGGGAGAGAGGCTCACCTTGGTGTAGGAGAACTAGGCCTTGGTGCTCTCTCCTCCTTCCTTAGCTCAATGGCAATCACAGCTAGCTGAAGATGAAGCATAAAACCAAGACAAGAAGGTTTGATGAAGCAAAGTGTTGCTACAGCAAGGCTCTACCATCAAACCCTAGAAAAATCGGCCCAAAGTGTAGAAAACCTAGGCTTTAGGGCGTCTCCCTCTTCTTAGCTTATAAAAGGTACGACTAGCAAAAAATGAAGAGAAAATGAGTGTAGCAACGGCTAGGCTCTCTCCTTCTTCAATCAATGGCTGAAAATTCTCTCAATGGGGACATGAGACAAGGACCTACTTGTGTGCTTGTCACTTAGGGTTTATTCAACAAATTTATAAATATATGCAAGAAATAAGTAATGAAACCATTCAATCAAGAAGTTTTGCAGAAAAATACTTACATAACACCAAGAAAAAGCATAGCAAACCCTAGTTGTAACACCTTACATTAAGAGAAATGCCAAAACATGCCAAGAAAATCCTCCTTCAACAATTGTGCCTCACTAAATCAGCCAAATAACCCAAGTCTAGCAAAAATTTCAGACCTCACTCTTGAGTGAGTGTGAGATGATGAAAAAATGAAGGTAAAAATCCTTCATTTATATAGTACCATGACCTAAATTTACATTTTAGGTCATAAAAAAGGCCGACAAAGCCAAAACACTAAATCATACTGTTTTTACATTAAATTGTCAAATTAAAACCCTAATCAAGCTAAAAAGAGATAACAAGCCCCTCTAAGGGAGACGTTAGCCCCTTCTAGGGAAAATGGAGCATCATGGAGCAAAACATTAGCCCTCCTTGGGCTTCTCCAACTTGCCACACGTGCCAATACTGCCCAGTCTGCCTCTCATGACGTCCATAATGTTGGATGACGTCATGGTCATAATGGGTGACATCCTAGGCCTTCCAAGGCCAACGTTCCACTGAAAAGGGGCCAATCCCCCTAGGTCAAGCTCTGTCGGGGTGCCTCTGGTCGAACGTCCTCTTCTTCTCT
>SNQJ01S0166401.1:12551-26481 GCA_010110895.2 Picea sitchensis | reverse complement strand
CTGTGTATCTCATATGTGTGACTGATGTTGAATATGCTATTGCTTATTGCCCTGCATCATTGTGATTGTCATTGAGTGCTTTGTAAATAATTAAACATAAGTATAATTGTTCAAGCTCGATAAACAACTGATTCACCCCCCCCCTCTCAGTTGTCCAACACATGCATGCAGGCCTTATATAGGTCGCATGTACCTCTGTGACTTCCCGAAAATAAAATGCAACCAAGAAAAGAAAGCAGGGAATACTGGTATGGAAGACCAGAATCCTTGCTAGCTCAGACTTTTGTAGAAACTCTAAAAACAAGTAATGAAACCATTTTTTTTTTTTTTAAATACCCAAAAAAGACTCCCATAAAACCCTAGAGACCCCTAGTATGGTCGCCAATTCTGTTGTGAGTGGGAAATCCCCCTATGGACTAGAAATTAGGGTTTTATCATGCATGTAGAAAAGACCTATATATTCCTAATTTTTAGCATCATCCCAAACCTATTCCCCATTATTCTTAAGCAAATACACAGTTAAGAAGATCAAGTGAACATACCTTATTTCCGATGTTTGTTATCGATCCGTCTTCATGCTTGGTCACTCCTTGACTGCAACTCTCCTCCCAAGGATGAATTGCATTCACAAAAGACAAACGAAGAACTCCACATACATTTGTTCTACAGATTACTGGGTTAGAGATTTAATCAACATGTATGCAATAAACAATGAAAACCTCATACACTGGTATGGGAAAAGTACTTCTTTACTATCAACTTCACTAAAGCAAATTACAATGATGAAGCCGGCCACTGCTCCATGAATCTGGTCCTGGGATCCTCTTTTACTGTGCACCAATTGCTAACACACTTGCTTCACTTCTTCATTGAAATCACATAACGGTTGCAGAATCTTGGGCAAAGGAGAATACAAATTCGGGTAGAGTTTCTTTACTATGTTTTTCCTCCTTTAAATGGGACCCTTACCCCTTATTTTATAGGCTAGAAGGAGCTATGTGTTTGGTCGAATGACTGGCCATGCATGGTCGAAAGGTTTAGTTAACTTACCCAAAGTTATGTGTTCCATCAACAACTTTCCTTTTTTCATGCTTCTGTAGGTCCACGTGGATTGTAGTGGGTCAAATAGTGTGGAAACTGTAGATACACGTGGGCTGTAGTGGAGAAGGGTGTGTGGGCCTTTAAAAAAGGTATTTTTAAGAAGATTTGTTCAACAGTATTTTGGCAAAGAAGGAATCTGAGATGGCCTGATGCCAGGTAAGCATGTCTCATGCAAATTAGGGATATAACTAGCATCCATGTAAAGGTAGACTCTACCACCTAACTACGACACTTATAAAACAACAAAGATGGTTCCATGCCGAACTTTATTGGGAACAGTCCTATGGAAAAGCAGAAAAGACAACGAGATGGAGAAAGTGGAGGTGGACACCTAACTTATATGCAAAAACTTGAAAAAAATGACTTTTACCAAAGGACCTTTAAAAGTGACTCATATCCCAAAATGTTTTCCATACCAAAAGTGAAGTTCTCGTAACATCCAATGAGAAACTCAAGAACCACATTAAATTATTTTCAAACCAGGAAAAACGACAAAAGGGTTCAAAAAAGTGGCAAAAAAGGCCAAAAAAGGCCAAAAAAGTCTATAAATAGAAGCTGACAACTCATTTTCACCATTGAAATTTGGGAATTAACCAAAAGAGAAAAATACCCCTTTTCTAAAAGAGTTGATTCAGGGAGCTTCAGATGACGAAACAAACTTCCGATTGGACCAAGTAATTATAAACTCATCCCTCTTGCATTTCCATTCATCATTTTAGCATTTCTTTTTGCTTTTTTGGGGGGGCACCCTCCTAAAAAAGGGCGACCCTATGAGTACGTGGGCTATCAAAGGCAAGCCCATGTACATCCATGGGAAGAAAATAGTCTTCCCACGGATGTACATGACTATGTCCAAAACAACCTGCGTACACCCTCAAAAGCATTGAAAAAAATAATATGCAAGAGCTAACTCCCCCTTGAACTTATCATGTAACCGGATGTATGTCTATTGGAGGGAGAGGGAACATGAGGAGATTGATGTCTTGGTCGATGAGGACCCTACTGCTATTGCCGCATTAAAATAATGTTGGTTATGGAAGTTCTACCAATGTCCACTCATGAGGGCACAACCTAGGTTGTTGAATGCCTTGGTGGATTATTGACACCCTGACGCTTAGGCATTTATGCTTAAGGGCCAGTCATTGACTCCAACGACTGAGGAAATATACTTCTTGGTTAGCCTCTCGAGGAGAGGGGAACCAATCAACCTGCGTATGTTTCCCCCTGGGCCCCACAACATCATCGAACTGATTGGGATGCATTGCGAGGCTATCACTGAGAAAGTAGGTTCTTAGGTGTCGTTCCACAATATTACAAACCTATTAATGAAGGTGATATTTTATCTTATTTGGTGGATCCTTGGATCTATTACCTTACATAAGGCCTCTCGGGTGCACATGTATTGTGTGATGCAGTGCTTAATCGTACGAGTATTCAACTGGAGCACGACCATGCTTGACTGCATGAAGAGGCAACTCATAGAGTGTCGAGGGTGGAGTAACAAAAAATTCAGGTTTGGTACCATTTTATGCTCATTCTTCTTTGATAGGGTACCTAGCCTTAGTCCACGAGAGACAGTGCAGAGGAATGTGGCCTCCTTCCCAGCAGTGTGTAGATGGGAGACATTGTTGCCGTGACAGGGGGGAGGAAGGACCATAGAAGCCTTCGATGACACATTTTTTGACTAGTGGGCATGACAGTTTCCAGGGATGGAGGAATACCCCTACATTGGAATCAACTTTTCCAGGGATTCAGACATGCCCATACATCCTGGAGAGGAGACAAGAGAGATGGGTACGTTTGTTTTTAAAGTTATTTAATTTTTAGTTTCTTTATATATATATCATTTTTATGTGAATGAGAGTATCTAACAACTATGTTTATGTTATGTACAAATGTGGGACTAGTGCATCCAGTGGACTTCTCGAGGACTAGGTGATGTCTTCGACCAGAGGTAGTACTAGCAGCAACCGCCGAACCAACACTAGTAGTAGGGGGACCTCCAGCCGAAGAGGCTGAGAGAGTTTTGCGATGGGTGGAGTGGAACCTCACTGCACTCACTTGTGTAGTTCCCATGGCTGAGATCGAGGATATATCACCATCGATGAAGCCTCATGTGGTTGGGGTGCCACATATGTGGGTCCAAATCTTCCAGCATTTGGAAAACGACATTGTTCACTATGGCAGGGCCAATAGGCCCCGTGCTTAGCTACGATGGACCTCTTATGTGCCGAGGGCACTCTTTTGTATATGTTTTGAGGGCATAAGCACCGTGATGTATACTGGATATATATTTTTGAGGCGCTCGCACCCACCGATATACTCTAACACTTTTTGATATATATATGTATTTACATCTTTTTATGTCTTATGGATCACATTTTTACAAATGTATGTACTTGTGTATGTGTGTGAGACATGCCAATCTAATACTTGATTAGATCGAGTATCTGTTATTTTATTTAATCTCTTAGGAACATGGATATACATAATGTAATCAAAGAAATGTTCTAAGAGACGTACACTAAGGAATTGTTGATGTAAAGTAAGATCATAAACGTGCTAAACCCCATTTAACTAGGACACAACCAACTAAGCATCTAAGTAGACCCAGAGGTGAGAGATACCATGCGACACAACATCATGAAGTAACTCTATGACTTCACTATATTCGACAACATTGTTTGTAGCGTTACCCAGACAAATACCTCCAGAATATAGCAACTAGCCTTGCAGCATGAAAATCACCCAAGCTGCAGAAGCAAGCCTCCGAGTGTGTCGGTTGGCGCCGTCCACAAACCCAAAGAAAACCTCTGATTCACTTGACATATTCCATAGTGAAAAAGATGACATCAATAACGACACTTCCACGAAACAAAAAAGACAAAAAGCTAACTGTAAAAGAACTATACATATGTACAAGAAGTCACCCAAGGCGACCAACCTACGGGCAATACTTCTTGAGGTAGAGGCAATTTCTAGGCTCCACCAAAGAATTTCCCTCAAATTATACCAGATGATAAGTGCCCTTGTTTAAGACCTATTTCACAATGAAAGGTCTGAACCACATGGGCTTGAACTTTCCTTCCCCCAGGGTATCCTTATCTTGGTCATAGAGTAGGACAAGGTCGAATTCATAGAAAATTCGAGGATGAATGGACCAATCATACTGACACTTGACTCATTGCTTGTAATATACCAAATATAAAATGTATGAAGAATAGAAATAAAATGATAGTAATGGAAGAATAACAACAATATAACCATAACATTCATAAATAACAATAACACTGAAATGATATAAGAATAACAACAGAAATAACACTTTGAATCTGAAAGCAATGTTCACTGGCCTCTTCGAGGGGGAAACCTCCAGTTGAGAAGAGATATATTACAATAATATCCAAGCTAGGGTTCTCATACCCTCAACTTCTATTTATACTAAAAATAAGCATCTAGAGGAAGATCCTTCTAGAAGCGGAAGCTTCTATTAGGTCTTCTTACATCCGCCTTATTCTATTTTATTGAAAGGCCTTATTAATATTGACTTTTATTACATCCGAATATATTGTTCTACCTATGTGTGGGTTAGGGCCCTAACATTGCTTGTGAGACTCATTAGCCAAGGCTACATCACAACGTTTCTCATCGAGCTGCTCAAGATATAATAAGCATTCCTCAAGCAATGAAGTTTCTGGCAATAAATCTACTGCCAATTTCAAAGATGGGAAGTGACACTCTATTGGCAAGATTGCTTCCAACTCGTAAATGAGTTGAAAAGGTGTGAAACCGGTGGCATTATTTACATACGTTCGGTAGGCCCATAATGCCGAGTACAATATCAAATGCCAATTTGACTTGGCAGAATCGATCGTTCGCTGCGAAATAGTCTTGAGGGAATTATTCTAAACTTCCACCTGACCATTTTCATGTGGGTAGTAGGGTGATGAATGCTCCTGCTGCAACCCAAGATTTGATGTTAACTCGGACATCATTTTATTCTAGAAGTGACTGCCATGGTCAGTGAAAATCTCCTTCGAGATGCCAAACCTTTCTATTATCTGGTTAAAAATAAAGAGAGTTGTTGTTTCACCATAATTATTAAATGGTAGCATATCCTCGATCCACTTTGTGAAGTAGTCTACCGCTACGATGATATAACGATGCCCCCTGGCTGAATCCGTGTGGCATGTAGTAAAATCAATCCCCCACTTGGTGAAGGGACCAACAACAATGACGGAAAACATGGGAGCAGGATGTGCCCTCATCTTCCGAGAGAAGATCTGACATGGGTATCACTTCTTAACTGATTCAACGCAATCCTTGATTAACGTCGACCAAAATTAACCGGCTCGTAGAATATTTTGGGTTTTTTCCAACCCAGACTAATGATTGCCACATGCTTCAGTGTGGTAGTCGTTAAGAACGAGTTCCACTTCTTCGTGAATGAGGCATCGACGAAGGATGCAATCACACCTCAACGATACAAAGTGTCATTGAGTATGAGATAGTTTCATGCCTGATGGCATATATGTTGACGCTCATCGCGAGAAGTAGAGGCAGGGCACTTCAAAGTCTAGAGATAGACTAGTATATCTCCATACGAGGGGTCCAAAGATGAAATCAGAAAAATATATCCTTTAATCGGTAATTCTTCAGGTGTAAGATCACCTGATTCGACTAGAAGTTCCAAAATAAGTTTCGCAAATACTAGTGACTTTTTGGATTTCACAGAAACAAAATCCAAGTCAAATTCCTGAAGGATAAAAATCCATCTACTGATATTTCTACTGATGATGCATCGTGTCAACACGTATTGAAATGAATTATTAATGACAACGACTGTGGTCTTATGAAGAAAAATATAATGATGGAACTACTAGACAACATACACTTCTTCCAACACAAGCTTCTCAACATGGGAGTAGTTGAGTTATGACCCAACTAGGCCTCGACTCAAGTAGTAAATCACATTCTCTTCGAGCAAATTGTCTTCTTGAAACAATACCATACCGAGGGCCGACTCTACAATGGCCAAGTACAATAAGAAATCTTTATTATAATTGGGGGGTCGGAGTAGAGGGGCAGACGTGAGGGCATGTTTCAATGCCTCGAAAGAGTGTTGAGCATCTTCGTCCCAATGGAAAGGGACTCCCTTCCTCACTAAACACATGAACCCTTTTGTGGTCTCAACATAGTTTGCAACAAAACAATAAATTTCTCTTTTCCCTATAAGATTTGAAGTTGAGGGACTATGCACAGGGGAGGAAAATGAACTATCGCCTCAACCTTCAGAAGATCGACCATGATCCCTATTGTCGAAACTATGAAAACTAGAAGACAACCCGAATTCGTGCAGAAATTGCACTTGTTAGGATTCAAGCAAATCTGATAGTAGCGACATCGCTCAAAGATTAGTCAGGGGTGTGCAGGATGATCAACTCTCTTGTGATATCATGACACTATATCATCGAGATAATCCTCGACTATATGTCTGAGATCGTGGAAACAAAAATACATTGCCCACTGAAAAGTCGCTCCAACATTCTTTAGGCCAAACGACATCTTACGATAAGAAAATGTGCCCCATGAACAAATAAAAGTTGTTTTATGCTAGTCTATGGGCTTTATCTGAATCTAGTTATATCTCGAAAAACCATCCATGAATGAAAAAACCTCACAGGCTGCGCATTCATCGACAATATGATCAATGAATGGGGTGGGGAAATTATCCTTTGGACAAACCTTATTCATGTCATGAAATTCTATACACACATGAATCGTACCCTGCTTTTTGTTAACCGAAACAGGATTTGACACCCATTCCGTCAGTTGTGCAGGGTAGATAAAACCTCCCTTGAGCAATTTTTCTACTTTAGCCTTAATATTTGCTGCTTTCCTAGGATTCACCAGATGAAGCTTCTATCAGAACGACTTGGCGTTAGGTTAAGTCGTTATTTCATGTTCAACGAATCTTGGATCAATGCATGGAATTTCCTCGCAAGACCAGGAAAAAATGTCGCGAAATTCCTTAAATAAATTTGTGTAGATTCGAATCTCCTCGGGGGAGAAATCTGCTCCGACCAACACATTATCCATGATGCCAGGGTTTCTAGAGATATATATGGGTATCATTTCGGCAATACATTCCATATTACCCTCGATATAAAATATGTGCTTAGCTAGAGGATTAATAGGACAAGACTTGTCTCCAGTCAGAGTCAACATGAACTCACCTACCTCCATTCTTCTTAACTTTGGGAGGAAATATGAACTAGGATGAAGATCATCCCAGTGCCTATCCAGACTAGTCAATGAATCAATAATTTCCTCATATGAGGGAAAGACCAAGCCTAATGAATCAATATTGGTGAGGGAACCTTGAGCCCAAATAGTCTCGAGTACTAGATCTAACTCCTGTGCAAGAGTCAGATCAGGGTCGACCGAAGCTTGTTGGACAATATTGTATGAAGCTTCTGCCACAGACAAGGGAATGCCCATGCAAGGATTCCCTGTCCCTTCCATCTAAGCTGATGGGGAAGGTAGATTCCATGGATCATTAAAGTAAGTCATACAGAATGACGACACTTGAAATATTTGAGCCGTAGGCTGGTCGGGGACAACCGATATCATATTGACAATGCCAGAAGGAGGCGGGTAATTAAAAGTACCCATCAAAGGTTGGAAGAAACCAAACCCCACATTGACGATGCCGGGATGAGGGTTATCAATCATCGGGACCGTGGATTCTCCTGATGAAGGGTTAGGGTGGGAGAAGGACAATTGATCAATGGTCATGATTCGACCCTCGTGTGGAAACAACAAGACCCAGAAAACTGTGGCGACCACTGCATGCATTGCATAGGTATAACTCCTTCCTAATAGAAGGTTATAGTCGAGAGGCACATCGACCACTTCAACTTCGACGAACATGGTCTTTCCTCCCAACTTCACGGGGAAAGAAGGAATGATTCCATGTGGTATGAAAGAACGACCGTCAAATGCAGTAAGCAAAGTAGGTGACAGAGACAAAACAAGTTGGCCAATGTCTTTCTGACACGCGAACAACATCACACAATTCAAGGCGCCCTCATAAACCACCGTATGAAAGATATTCCAAGTAAAATATTTCATGGGGTGAGACACTACTATCGGAAACGTGACATGGTATGGGAGACGAGGTTTCAAGTCAGTCATATCAGGCATGATCATTCCTGGATTAAAAGTCTTGGATGATCCCAAAGAGGACAACAAAGCCTTTCTCTATGAAGGGAAGCTCTGGAGTACTTCCAAAGCAGACATCGTGCAAGGGGTTTGTGACAAATCCTCCACCACAGAGTAATTCTGGGTGGCCCTCGCATTCAGATTATGAGAAGATTTCTTGAACGCCCCTTTTGGGATGCATGTCATTGTTTCTCCCAATGTCTTCTCGATCTAGAGAGGAACTGTTGGGTTTTTGGCTTCGTTACCCTTTTCAATAGATCCTGGCATTCTGTAATCATGTGCTCTAGTCGCTATGTAAGTGTCACCTTTCATCATATAAATGTTCGTGACCAAAGGGTTACTAGAAGACGAAGGGGGTCCTTAACTGCCCCCATCTATGCTCGAAGAGGATTGAGTCATATTTTTCCCATGTGGGAATGGGTTTGTTAACACAATAGGCTATTGTCGTGCCAGTAACTTATGGGCCTCTGCAAGTCAAGGGCATAGGTGAGTTGGATGGTACTCTGTGCAAAAATTACACAGATACTTCAACTTTCTATTCTCTGTGTTTCCCTCGCCATCATTGTTGTTGGGTTTCTTATCCCCCTTACCCTTCTTGTTTCATTTTTTTTTCTTCCCTTTAGGCTACTAGTTGGCCTTCGGGTTCATCATCTACACACTATGTATGTTCGACATTTGGGTAGGGGGAAGAACCGAACAATGGGTTTGGCTAGCCACTATCTGCTGTATCAAAAATTGTTACAATTGATTTGACAGTTGATCAGTGGAATTTTCTTGTGCTGAACCAACTATACCATCAACATGTGGTCCATACTTGTGTCTGGCCTTGTCAAGGATGGACCGTGGCACATCTGGAAAAATCTCGTAGAGTAAGCTAGATTGAGGTACCAAAGACTTTAGGAACCACTCTAGCAGAAAATCCGGTGGGACCTGTACCTTTATCAAACTCTTCTGTCACCGCCATTCTCTGATGTGATCTGAGATATGATCGACTTTTGTCTACTCAAAGTTGTCCAGAAATTCAGTGTCAGAATCATATCTCACAGGTAGTTGGAAATGGTTCAGGAAACCATCTCCAAATCGCCAAAGTAAGAGTATCTTGAGCGATCAAGGTTGATGTACCATTTCGTGGCACCCCTGATAAGAGTGTGTTGAAACAGGTGCAACTGTATGGAGTCGTTTCACAACGAGTTTGATGAGCACCATAGGTGGAAAGTGGTCACATGATCACCTTGATCTTCACTGGGCTTACCTTCAAACTTCAGAATGTCCGAGGGAAACTTAGTTGGCATGGGAGGCCAATGCGGATCATGAAAAATTGGGTTGTTTTACAACCTTGACAAGTCTAGAAAATGTAACGTAGCCAAAAAAGGTAGCTTGGGTTGAGTACTATGTATAGGAAAAAGGGAGCCTGTAGTTTGACTGGCACTAGGTTGCCAGGAAAAGTTAGGCTGCTGACCAGGGTTCTGGTAGACACCGTGGCCTTGGCCAACATACGGATACTGTGTTTGTTGGGACATCATCGACTGACATTGAGGGTTGGATGAGGATTTCTCCCTGCGTTGTGTTCCATAGATTCTGGAAAGGGTTTCCCACTGCCCATCCGACGGGCATCAGTACAGATCCTTGCCTGGGGTTCGATTGACCATGGAATGGGTTTCCCCTGGTCGACATTCGTAACGGGGGAATTGACCCCTACCAAGGATTCTAGAGTCCTTTTGAGGATAAAACTCCTATGTTTTCCCCCTTTGTAGGAATAGTACCCTGCACAGGATTCTGTTGTCCAAAACTAGGGTTGCCCCCAGCCAAGACGACAACTGACGAAAAGGCGTTATTACAAAACATGCCAAAAAAAGAGAAGGACATTGAACCCATCACCATGGTTTAAGAAGACGATCCTAGACAACCTACTCCAAACAAGTTGTAGCTCGTATTCGTCCCGACGGGTGGCTGGAAAGAACCACCGAGTGAAGGGGACGTAGGGGGGATATGAACCCTACCGTAAGGGATAGCATTATAGGAGGTTGAGGTACCCCCCATATACCCTTGCAGAGGAGCATTTGAGTTCCCTACCAAAGCCAAACATTTCGTATGAAAACAAAGGACCTATCATAGTCTGTGCGAAGAGAGAAGTGGTCACCGCCATTGACGGAATTAGACCACTGCCCAAAGTAGAGGTGGCCAAGACCATTGTAGTCTGGACCGATGAAGGTGAGTTAGGAGGTGTAACACCCCCTGTGGTGGCAGTCGTTGAGGGAGTATGAGGAGTCCTTGATGAAGTAGCAACATTTTCTTCCATATATGCTTGCAAGACTATTTGATGCTCATGAGGTGTTACCCTTGGAGGGAAAACCTGTACCAATATTGGTGTCGACAAGTCAGTGATTGGAGGGTTAGCCAGACTGAGAGTTTACACTCCAAGGTCAATAACAGTGATTTCCTCCAAGTTTAATTTTTCTCCTCTCGGAGATGGCTCGAGCAAAGTTTCCTATGGCCCGATCGCTTCATATGACCCCTGTTGGTCAAGTCTTTGCCGTAATGGTGATGGTGGTGGCTCTAATGCAACCGATGGTAGGCCTTGAATCCTTCACGACTGAAAGAGCTCCTGATCTTCCACTTTGGGAAAATATCAATGACACAGTAAGGATTTTACTAACGTTGAGAACCAAGAACACACTAGAAAAGTTCCTACAAGATAAAGAAAGCAAAACACTCTCTAGTTGGAAGAATAGTTACGCCAACCAACACTAGAGAAACTTACCGGTGTAAGTGCAACTCGAACATGGAAGCACCCTCTGGGTATACTCTGCAAAGTTGGCTGGACGTCTACCCTAGGTACTATGGTATACCCTCGCAGTCACCTATGTAAGTCCCTAAAATAAAGGAAACTAAGTTTCCAGCTCACAAACAGTCACCATGTGGGTACATTCGATAGTCGGGTGGACGAAAATGAGCATGGTAACAAGACCGAAACCTATAGAGGGTGTCGAAAGCAAGTAGTCTGGTAGACAACTTAGGATCTCGAACGAATTCGATATCCATGAAGATTCATAGGAAAATGCAACCAACAATATCCCACAACAAGTCCTCAATATGTGTTCCCCACTACTCTTGGTCCGGCTTTGGAGGGGTTATCTCCGCTACCTTTCTGCACACAACCTTGTGTTTAGCCCCTATGTTAGAGGGGGTTCCTCGATAACTTTCACCTTTATTGGAATTTTACACTCCCTAACTCTGACTCCAATGTTTGTTTATAAGCCTTGAAGAGTTTCCTCTCCAACCTAATTCAAGGCTCTAGCCTAAACTAGTTGATTGACCCTACAAACATAAAGTCTAGTTGATTTTAATTAGCGTTCATTTTAAATGGCTTGTTTTAACTCAAGGAAATGATAGTCAAACTAGTGATGTGTATGGGAGATGAATAAGGATAAATAAATGAAACCGAAAGAAAAATTACTTCTAGTTAACAATAAATATTTGCAACTAACTCTTTAACCAACTTTTCATAACTAACTTTTTCTAAGATCTTTTAAAGGAAAACCTAAAACAAAATTTTACTCGACTACGAGCTACTTAATGTTCTAAGCAATCGGTAAACAACTTAAGAAAATAACTTTTTTTCCTAACAAGAAAAATAAGTAACCCAACTACTTAACCAAACTAAGATTTTTTTTTTTTTTTTTAAATTCTTTAAATAAGAAACTTGAAATAAATTCTTTTTCTTTTTCTTTAAAGCAAGCGAAAGGGGAAAAAGTGAAAAACAAGACAAGACTGAAACTGACCTTTAGCCCATATCGGATCACAGGGAGTCACTAAAGACACCAAACCGACTGATCAAAGACTCAAAGACTCACCTAAAACCCTTTCAAAGTAAACAAAAGAAATATTTAAAAAGATAAGAAAATTGACATCCAACCTAGGCTTCGACTGTAAAAGCCAGAGACATTGCACTTAATCAAGAAACCCCGAGAAGTAAAACCTCAATCAGGGAAGAGGTTGACTGCCTCTTCTTAAAAAAAAACAATCTTGACACAGGTACGTTACTGATGCTTAAGCAACCTGTGTATGTATGCGGGTTGTCTATAAAGAAGGGAACATATGTACACGTGCTAACCCACAACAGACCGCATACAACTCTGTACTTCTTGAAAAAAAAATTAAAACAGACTGACTGATAGGGCAGGGAGAATTGGTATGGCACCAACAAGTGACCAAAATCCCTTAAATACTTAACAAACTCAATTAGAAACTCAAAAGGTAATAACACCAATCAAACACCCAAAAAATCCCCTAAAACCCTAGAGGCTTCCCTAGTATGGTCGCCAGTTCTACTAGCAGAAAAACCCCCCCTATGGCTACACCAGAGTTTACAATGTAGGTAGATCAATAGCCATTTAAAATTCTCCTACTTCTCTAACTACCCCAAACATACCCCAGACTTATGCAAGAAAATTAAAATGAAAAGGATATGGTAACTATACCTTTACTCTGCGTTTGGTGTAGATCCTTTCGTGCTTGATAGCTCCGCTGACTGCAAACCTCCTCCCAAGGCCAGCCTGCATTCAAAGATAGATAAACATAGAATTAGAAGCATACATTTCATGTATAAATAAGGGTTAGATGTTAGAATAAAAGCATAGAATAAATGCAAACATTCGACACATCATGTTATTAGGACAGGAAAAGTACTTCTTTTATTGATAAAACAATGATTACTTACAACTAGTGATGGTTACTACTTCTCGAACCCGGTCCAGGATCCTCTTCACCAAGCTCCAAGTGCACCTCCATGTATCTTTCTCCTCTTAACCTTCTTCTTAGACAATGGATTGGGTTATGATGGAGGAAAAGGGAAGAATGAGGAATTCTAAGGGAATTCTCACAACAAGGCTGCAAATGTTTGGGGCAAGGAGGGGATGTGAAACATGTAGAGTTTCATTGTTCTTATCATTATATGTGGAATCATACCCCAAACCTACTTTTATATGGGAAAAGGATGGTTATTCGGTTGGGTGATGGGCTATAGGTGGTGGATTAGTTGGGAAACTACCCAATAGCCCGTAATCTCAATGAATTCCTTGCAATTTTTTATTTTTTTCAACATTTGCAAGTATACACGAGATGTAATGGTGTAGCTAGCATACGTACGTGGGATGTAGTGGTGAATAAAGCATATATACGTGGGAAGTATTGGTGCAGGACACAAACATCTTCAAAAATTGATTTTTTAAGAAGAGCTACTCAGTGATGGCTTGGAAACATTTGCAGGTAAGAGGGCCAAATGCTAGGTATGCATGTATGGAGAAATTTAGGGTTATAACAATGTGTGAAGAACATACACTGTCTATGTACCATTCATCTTCTTATTTACATTCTTCATCAGTTAATGCTATTCAACAATTTCATTGTTTGGAATCTCTTTCCTTCTCCATACTATGATTGGCATAGTGGCATTTGGCATAGGAGCACCTTCATTCATATATCTGCAATCACTTGCTTTGTGACCTGTTATCGCACAGTTTGTAGGAAGGGTTTAGGTTAGCTTGAGTCAAGGCTTCAAACTGGCGTAACAGGAGCTTCCCCACCCACTGTCACCTCGATGGGG
>SNQJ01S0166399.1:0-21024 GCA_010110895.2 Picea sitchensis | reverse complement strand
AGTCAATGTTTAGGTTTATTTATGAAATTATTCCTAGTAATTTAAAAGGGTCATTACAAGTACCACTTGGATATGTTCCAGTTTGACCCTTACCACGATGTTATAAGCTAGCATGAAACAAACATGAATCCAACAATGATATACTTTATTGATCAGATCTCTCAAAAGCCTTTAGAAAATACCAATGTTCAAGAAAGACCAAAGTACATTTGAGATCAAGAATTACATTCTCTGTGATGAAGTCCAGAAAAGAGAAAGTGGTTCTCCAATATATATCTCCACAGATGAGGAGATAAGCAGACATTTTGGTAAATCCTCTGTCCAAGATGAAAAAGTTTGTGTACTCAAGCTGGAGCTCGTGGAGATGACTTATTGAAAAAGGAAGAGATGACTCCTAGGTTGGGATGGAGGACTAATGTGTTATTGATTTATGGACAGTCATTTTTCAAGTTTGAAAAATGGTCCAGGATGAGCAGTTCCTTTCCAATTCAGAAAGTGGTTTGAGATTTCTGACAGATAGGCATTTTCCAGTTCGAAAAATGGTCCAGATCAAACAATCATTTTTCATAATGAAAATGGTTCGATGGATTGTTGATGTACCGTAGACAATAATTATCCTTGTGGTTAACATGGGGAATGGTCTAGGATAATCTCTCTTCTTGACGATCACTTCCAGTAGTGGTCAAGAAGATTGGTCCACCTCACTGGAAAGTCATTCTTTCGAAGCTCACAGTTGTGAGTAGTTTCGAAGAATGGTTTGTTTTGGAGGTTGGTGCAGGATAGTCATTTCCTTTGGAAATGGTCTGGATAGTCATTCCCTAGGGAAAATTCATTCTCTCCAGGATGTACTTTGTTTAGTGTCGAAGGAATGGCCCAGATAGGTGAATGGTCCAGGTTCAACAATCAGGGACAGGCATTCCCTAGGGCAGACTCATTCTCTCCATCTTGCACTTTGTTTAGTGCCTGAGGAATGGCCCAGATAGGTGAATGGTCCAGGCTCAAAAATCAGGAAAATTATTCTTCCTTGATTGAGAAGAATAGTCCAGATAACTCATCATTGATGTTTTACTTTCTGAGGGAAGATGCTCTTCCATATCTCACAGATGTGAGTGGAAGAATGGCCCAAATGATTCAGTTTATTTCATAACAATGTTTTATGTGCATGTTGATATCATATGATATGATTGTTATGGACTACTATGGTGGATGTGTTTCACTGATTGTGACTATATGTCATTAATCAAGTATCTGTGTGCTACTGGGTGTGGTAGTGTACCACTGGATTGTAGTTTTGTACTACTATGGATAGACACAGTTGTGTTCTATTGCATGATATTGTTTTGATTGCCTTGCATACTATCAGTAGTGTTGGAAATGATTATCAGCTAGATGGATGATCAATGGACAAAGATTTTCCAAACGAAAAATGGTTCAGGACATTTATTCTTCTAGGACATATGTCCAGACTAGAAGAATGGTTCTTGTGTCACTTTTTGGAGTGATTGACTTATCCAACATCATGTCTGATTACTCAGATGGAGTATGGTTTCGAAAGATGATGCATTTAATGACACTGATAGTGATGGTGGTGCTCATTATATAATCATGAGATAATATATGTGACTATGTTGATGCTACCGGGTGAATGGTATGTTTGTGCTCAAGACAGATCGTGAGATAATCTATGTGACTATGTTGATGCTACAGGGTGAATGGTATGTTTGTGCTCAAGACCATTACCTTCAATACCTCCCTAGCCAGGAGGGAGTGTTGATATTATGGTAGCTGCGGGAGGTATTTACCTCCACGTGTAAACCTGACAAGAATAGAATATTCCAGGAAGCAAGAAGAAACCCTAATTATTTGGCTAATAACTCTAGAAGACAAGTTGGATCAAGAGGATAACTTGTATTAGGTTATTAGTCTCCAAGAGAAGAAGTCAGCTAAAGAAAATATTATACAATAAGTAAATAGGCACCTAGAATGAGAAGTCAGCCCAGGCAGTTTGCCAGATTTAGTATAAATACATGAGGCCATTCTTCATTCTGGAAGGAATTCTTAGAACTATAGAATCAACACTTGTGTGGACTGCAGTTGGCCAGTTTGTGTGAAAGTTTGGAGGAGAGTTGTTGTTGCAGCTGCTGCAACTAGAAGATTTCGGTTTTGGCTTGGACTATCTCTTGGTTATGGTTTGGACTCTCTGATCAACTCTTGCTTGGTGTTCTATCCTTGGAGAAAGGTGCACCACCCTTTGTTTGTCTATCTAGCCTAGGGTTTTCTTCTGGAATGATTCTCTGTCAAGGTTAAGGTGCTCGGGGGTGTCTTCGGCCTATGGTTGGGTGACAATAGTGATATTGTCTATGGTTAAATGAGCACATCCATCATATTCTAACAGAGAGCTTCCTCTTAATCCCAACTTCCTTACATAATGTCTTGAATTCATCTGAAGTGAATTCTCCTGCATTATCTGATCTCAAAATGTTTATCTTCTTTTCAGACAAGTTTTCAACAAGTGCCTTGAACTCTTTGAACTTGTTGAAGACTTCATTTTTAACCGTCAAAAAGTAAATCCAAGCTTTAGGTGAGAAGTCATCAATAAATGAAACATAGTATACATACATGCTAAGTGAAGGGGATGACATCAGTCCACACATGTTTGAATATATAATGTCCAAGACTCCCTTAGCTTTGCTATCACAACTTGGAAATGGTTTCTTCACATTCTTACCTTATGCACATTCCTTACATATTCCTTCATGTTCCACTTGGATTTCTGGCAAACCTATCACCATCTTGCTCACGATCGGTAGGGCTTTGTAATGTATATGAGCAAGCCTTCTATGCCATAGTTCACTTGGAGAAATTGTACTGTGTACTAATGTTGAAACAAAATTTCCTTTTAACTTGTATAAGCCTCCTTGTACCCCAATCACTACAACATCATCGATAGATTTTCCTCTAGGCCACATGAGGACTTCATCATCAATGAAAGCAACTCTGATCCTTTCTCATCTAATTCTAAGATAGAAAGGATATTCTTCTTCAAACTAGGTACATATAACACATTCTTCATCTTCATAGATTTTCCGGAGTCTAACTTGTAGCATGCTTCTCCTACTCCTTTAATGGGATATTGATAGTCATCACCTAGCTTCACCTTGTGAGGTGAATCTTTCTAAACTAGATCTGAGAGAGATTCCTTATAACTAGTCATGTGCTTAGAAGCACCACTATTAATAAGCCATGTGTCACTTCCATGAGTGACTGTACCTGTAAGAGCTGAGATCAAAACATATTCTTCACTCGATTCTTCTTCTTTGGTTTTCTCATGATCATGTTCATCATCTTCTGTGGCATGAGCATGATGTCTTTTATACTTTCCTTTTCTAACCTAACCTTTGGAGTTGGGATAGTTTATGCTAATGTGTGCCATCTTTTGACAAATGAAGTATCTGTAACTTGAGAAATCCTTCTTGAACTTGTGAGTCTTTTGTAATCCATGATGTTTCTTATGTGAGTGAACTTCCTTCTTGCTCTTTCCTTTTCAGGTATGTGCTGCTAGGGCTTGATTTTATTCATCGCCTAGTTTCTCTTCTCTTGCTGCCAATCTAGCTTCTTCTTGAGTACAATCCTCCCACAATCTGCTAAAACTTGTTAGCCTTCTTCTTGAACATATGCCCTAAATGAATGATTCCCAAGATCCATGGAGACCATTCTATTTATCACCAACTTGGATTTTTCAATTGTGTCTCCAATGGATTCTAGTTGTTCTTTGATCCGAGACACTCTTGTGAAGTATGATTTGATAGTTTCTAAACTTTGCATCTTCACAGTCTTTAGTTGTGTTCTCAAGGGCATCTTCCGATTGATATTCTTACATTTATACAATCGGGATAAGGCATCAAACATTTTCTTGGGAGTTGTTAATGATGAGACATGGGGGATCAAATGATCCTTGATAGAATCAACAATGATTCTCTTTGCCTTCACTAGGTTCTTTTTGTACTTTGCTTTGGCCTCATCTCCATCAGGTTCTGGAACTTATTCTTTTACAAAATCTTCTAGATCATTCTCTTCTAGAATGAGCATCACTCTGTAGTTCCATGCTCAGAAGTTATCATCACCTTCAAGCTTCTCATCAAGCTTGCTACTGGGTGCCATCCAGTGCTTGAACAATACAATAAAAGGATAAAACTTTTCAAAGAAAGGTTTTGTACTTACCAGAGAGTGCTATACCAAGGTGACCAGTTCCAACTTCAATTCTACAGTTGCCAAAACGTCTCAGAGTAGGGTTTATGAGGAAGCCCTAGTTTTCAAAAAATGTGAATTTTGGAATTCTGCTTCGAGGGAAAGGTGCACCCTCTTACGGTGAGTTCCTTAGTGGCCTTACTTTGACCAACGTCCTTCAAAAAATGGGTAAAAACCCCTCTTAGGGTTTTTTGCAGTTGCAGGCAGTTGCACCACCAGTTACAGTTTACAAAACTTTGTCAAATGAGAATCTAATCCCAAGGAAATATGTGTTAGGTTTAGGAGAGTATCCCTATAGTTTTAGATTCCCTAGCGAGTTCTTCTAAACTATGCAAATGGCTTCTTTCATGCCCCCTCTGAAACCATGTGAAGATTCTTCTTAAGTAGTTAAGTGTGTATAGTATTCTTTAACTTTAGTCTATTAAATCAATAATTGCAGCTGCGTCACTCCTCGTGGGGGAGAAAACCCAACAAAGCTTCTTCAATATAGATTCTTCAACAAGTACAATGTCTCTCTCAAAAGAGATCTCACCAAACCAGAAGATCCACCAAAAAACCCTAACTAGAACAGAGTAGTGCACCACTAGACCAAGATAGTCCTTTACCAAATAACCAAAACCCTATACTGGAACACCTTTCCTTTGCAGCTGCGTCACTCCTCTGTAGCTGTGTCACTCTCCAAGACTTGTGCACTGTGTGATAGATCTTGTTGTGTGTTCTCCAAATGAGGTGCTAGGCCTCTTATAAATAAAAGTTGGACTACCCAGAATTAGTTCAGGGCCGACCTGTCCACTTTACCCTTCTAATTTACATTTGACTTGTCAAGGCACAATAGGGCCAAATTTTACAAAGGCACAATAGGGCCAACTTAACAAATATAATATAACATTAACCTTTAGGGTTTTTTCTTGGTCAAATACAATATGAATATAATAATAATATATTCCGAAGCTACTCAAACTTCAACATGGTGGAGGTGCTCGATTTTGTGGTGGAGGTGCCCAACACCACTCTAAGCGAGGGTCTTATAGGGGATATGTAGAAACTTAGTTTATCTTCCTTTCTACAACGCATCTTTTGACCTACAAGGATTCTTATGTGCGTCCACCCCATCACAACTTTAACTCTACAACATTTGTCATGTACCTCCACAACTTTGATTTTACATGCCTTCCACAACTTATATGGGTCTTTTGTTTTTTGGAACTTACTCGATCAATATAGTGCATGTTATTCCACAATTTTACCTGGCCTCTATGATTCCATTTCAGTAATGCAGAACTTACTTTGCCACTATAGTGTTTCACTCTCGACTTGATTTTCCACAACTTACTAGGCATTTATGGTTCTTTTCTGCAACTTCTATGCAACTCACGGAGCCTGTACAGTGCTCTTTCAACAACCTTTACACAACTTACTGGGCCTCTAGAATGCTTTTCTCTTGGCCTGCTTCTCCATAACTCATTGGGACTTTACAATGCTATTTTTTCAACCTTTGCCTAAATCACTGGGCCATTATGGTGCTCTTTCCACAACCTCTAAGTAGCATACTTCTCCTTTGGGAAGCTCTTTTTGTAACATTTGTTCTGCTTATTTTTTCGTTATGGCACTACACTCTTGACTTGTTTTTTCACATCTTACTAGGCCTTTGTAATGCTCTTTCTACAACCTTTGCACAAATTACTTGGCCTCTAAGGTGTTGTACCCTTGTTTTGTTTTTGGGTCCCTGCAATAGTGAAAAACAGAGGAGAAGAAAATTTGTAGGAAGTTCACCAAGGGATAGTTGGTGGACACTGTAAGGGTGACATGACAACAAGAAACGTTCTTCAAGAATAATATGGCACACATTAGTCAAAGATGCATATCGGAGAATTGAAAGGCTTACATTGCAAGATGCGATGCCTTTCAATCATGTTTTGCCTCAACTCTCTTTTGACAAGTGAGCAATTAATTTTGTTGGTCCTGTTAGTAACATTTTTTGTCCGAGGCACAAGAGTATTCAGGATTACAAATGGCGCGAGGAGCGTTGGGCGCAGCTCATAGAAGAAATCTATTTTGGGCTTAAATCAAGCGAGTGGGCACTTCATTCTTCTACGGCAAGAATTCAGAGCAGAGAAGCGGTTGATGGGTCGTTGCAACTAACCGAGTCGCACTAAGTATGGTGCAAAGGGGTTTTTCAAGGGGCATAAATTGCGATCAGTACAAACTTAGTAGTTATTTCTCGAACTCGGTGTTCATAAATTTGGAGGGCGGACTATGTCTTTTAGTCCTGCAAGATTGCGAGTTACGAAAAGTGCCCAGAGGGGGTCAACCTTAGCTGACCATCGTGTCTCGGGACTTCGTGAGGGGAGAATGCTGAAGTTTGATACTCCAGCTCGCGAAGCTGCGAGTTGCGAGAGGCGTTAGTACTTGAGCTCTAGCCGACGGTTACATGCAGAGAGCGCTGACCAGAAAGGAGGCTCGACCCGTATCGCCATCTCGGGGATCGGGAGTTTAGAAAAGGGAGTTGAGGGTCTTTAACCCACGAACTTGCGAATCAAGAAAGGGAAATAACTTTTAAAGTTGGGCCCACAGTATCAAGGGGCAATCTCAGCCGTCCATTTGAAGTGGACACCTGGCACGCGATTAGGCTATCTCAGTGTTTCGCCCATCGCAACTATGATAAGAAAGGATCAACTCCTTCCCATTCACGAATGTCGAAAGAGCCTTGGGAATAAGCACGTGGTCACAGCCCGCGGTCACTTGGGGAAAGAAAGGAGTTGTGTAAAGAAGGCCAAAAGTGTCAAGTTCAGTTACAGAAGGGATCATCGCGATCTCCAAGAGTAATTAGATCCGATCTCAATACTGTTTCTCACTTGGAGTAAAGGAAGGCAAGAGGAGGTGGTTGAAACCTATCCTCAGTCATTAAGTGTGAAGTATGGAGGGCCTGGCGAGCGGTCTGCTCTAGAGGGTCCTGTGTACCCATTTTTCTGGAGAATCCATGCCAAAGTCCTCGACTCGACAAAGAAGTCTGCGCATGCTAGCCCAAAACTTAATGGCTCAGCTACCCTCCTTACAGGAGCCATGCATAGTTAAGGTGGCACTTAAAGTAAGATATCAGTACGAGTTTGACTGAAGGGACACCAAGCTTTGGGTGACTGGACACGCCTGTGTGAGGTGAATTTTCCTGAGTATATAGACTCAGTATTTGTATTTTGAAAAGGGATCGATGGTTGAGCAAATCTCTCGATTGTAAGGTTTTGATGAAGCACTGGTCACTCTGGTTAATGTATAAGGCATTTGAGATTTCTTACTTTATGGATGTTAGCTTCCCTTCCATCTCTTTGTTTACTGTGTTAGAACAACTCGAAATTGTAGGATCTAGTTGAGTTGTGGATGTTATAGGATGATGTAGGATGGATCACTGTAATAGTTACATTGTTTCTAATCGGTTCTTGTAATGTTCTCAGCGTTGAAATGACTTGAAATTGAAGGATTCAGTCGAGTCACCCCTTAGCTCCTTGAAGCTCTAGACCAAGAGGATCTTGGCTTCCGATTTTTTCGTCCTCAAGCTTCCGAAGGCCTGTTGCTCGAGGTAGTCTTGCTCGCCCTTCTCACAAGTCTTCCTTCTACCACCCTTTAATCATTTACTGATAGAAGTTGGATAAAGACCTCCCTTGCTTTCTACATACCAGGCCTAGTTTCCCGAGTTAAAGCTATATTTTCTTGAGTCTTCACCCATCTAATCACTCCATTTAACAAATCATGACATAAAACTGATGGGAATTGGGCTCTACTCCTGCAAGCAATCCAGGAGTGACTTCTGACGCTAACATTTCTTGGCGACTGCTCCATGGGGGATAGAGTCATCCCTCCATGGGGGATAGAGTCATCCCTATGATGCTCTAAGGACTCATTTTGTAGTTCCAGTGCCTTGCTGTTGGGCTATGGAGTCATTTACTAAGCCGAAACAATAAAAGTAAAAACGAAGAATAGAAAAGACAATATTTACAAAACACAGGAGCCACGGAAGGCTCAGACAAAATACTTTTTAAGAAAATGCCCATTTACTGGGCTGCTGAAAACTTCTTCACCCTCCAAATCTTGTATCCGATACATGTTATTTGAGAAAACCTTTGAAATTTTGAAGGGCCCTATCCACAGGGCTTCAAATTTGTCATGCTTTCCCTTGTCTTGTTTAGGAGCATCCCATTTCAGTACCAGGTCTCCTACCTGGAACTCCTACTTCTTGGATTTCTTATCAAAAACCTGCTTGATCCTTTGCTGGTGGTCCTGAACTCTGATCATCACCTGCTCTCTAACCTGCTGGACCTCCACTAACTGATGAATCCTTCTGATCATGTCATCAGGCTCCTCCTGATGATCCTGGGGGAATTTTGCTACAGGAATGGCTAAATGAGAAGGGAAAACAGCTTCCACTCCATAGACTAATTGGAAAGGAGAGACGTCAATAGATCTCTTTTTGGTCACTCGGTTGGCCCATAGAGAAAATTTCAATCCGGAATGCCAGGCCTTCTTGTTGTCTTCCAACAATCTTTTGATGATTCTTATCAGGCTTTTGTTGGAGGATTCTGCTAAACCATTGCCCTGTGGATAATACGGGGTGGAATGAATTAGTTTGATCCCGAACTGTTCACAGAACTTGACTAATGGCTCAGACCCGAAAGAAGATGCATTATCAGTGACAATATTATTTGGGCAGTCGAACCTTGTGATGAGGTCCTCCAAGAACCCAATGATTACCTTGTGGGAAGCACTCCTGGTAGGGATAGCTTCAATCCACTTGGTAAATAAATCTGTAGCAATCAGGATCCATCTATGCTGCCCATTGGAAGTGGGGTGAATTTCTCCAATGAAATCTAGGCCCCACTGTTGGAAAGGTCTTGAAACGACCACAGGATTCAGCGGCAAGGACTTGAGCTGTTGTCTTCCTGCGAACCTTTGACATTGGATACAGGCTCTAACCCCTCTATGAACATCAGCGAACAAGGTGGGCCAATAGTACCTGGCTCTGAGAATTTTGTGGGCTATGGCCTTCTAAAAATGGTGCCCTCCACATAGGCCACTGTGAAATTCAGCCGTGATCATATCAGCCTCTTGTGAATTCATGCACTTTAAAAGCACCCCCAGGGGGTCTTTCCAATATAAAATTTGATCAATCATGCAGTATCTAACTACCTTGAGCTTCAGAGCTCTTGCTTTGTTTCTTTGCAGGCCCTCTGGAGGCCGCAACTCTTGTAGAAAGTATATGACATCCTTATACCAAGGACATCGAGCCAATGGGGGATCCCTTTGAGGATCTATGTCATACAATCGATCCTGCTGAATGCCTGAGCATTTGTTGATAAAATTTATCCCCAAATCTTGGCAATTGGCTTCAACCAACAACTTGGCTAAACCTTGACCTTTGATTAATTTGGTAGGCTTTATTTCCAGGTCAAATTCTAGAATTTTGGTGATCCACTTACTCCTCCTCCCGTCTATGGCAGGCTGAATAAGAATGTCTTTAATAGCAACTGAGGGGACATAAGCGATGACCTTTGACTACATGACATAAATTCTGAATGCCTTGAGAGCCTTTACTAGGGCATAGGCCTGCTTCTCCATAACATCATACCCGACTTCGGCATCCCTTAATGCTCGACTGAAATAGGTGATAGGCTGCTCAAGTCCAACCTCGTTTGTTTGTAACAAAACAACAGCCACCGTGTCAGATGAGGCAAAGGAGAAAATAAGGAAATCCTTTGAGTAGTCGGGGCTAATAAGCACAGGGGAATCTGTCAGAGCCTTCTTTATTTGCTCAAAGGAATGTCGCGATTCAGAATTCCACCTCACTTCATTTCCTTTCCTTAACATGGTTGTTATAAGTTTTAACTCCTCAACAAAGTTAGGCACAAACCTCCTCAGAAAATTAATCTTACCAAGGAAGGATTGGACCTCCTTCTTGGACCTCGGGACTGACAAGGCTTGTATTGCCTCAACTCTGCTAGGGTCGATCCTGAATCCTTTTGTTGATACTATGTGGCCTAGTAACTTCCCCTCCTGCATGGAGAACAAATATTTCTTGGGGTTTAATGAAATGCCAAAACTTCTGCATTTCAGGAAAACTTTCCTGAGATGACAACAGTGTTCTTTATCAGACTTTGAAAACACTGTGATGTCATCCATATAGACGACCAAAAATTTATCCTTTTCCTCAACGAAAGCTACGTCCATGGCACGCTAGAACGTTGCCCCTGCATTCATTAATCCAAATGGCATCTTGGCATACATGAATGTTCCCCATGAAGTGGTGAATGTTGTCTTTTCCATGTCCTCAGGTAGAACAGAGACTTGATTGTAGCTAGAGAAACCATCAATCATGGACATCCTGGAAGCTCCTGCTACCCTCTATAGTATATGTTCCATCTTTGGTAAGGGGTATTTATCCTTTCGTGAGCTTCTGTTTAGGTTTCTAAAGTTGGCCACAAGTTGGTCACCCACTTTGAATATCTCAGTGGCACAATGATCTGAGCTTGAAGCAGCTTCTTCACTTCCCTCTCCATGATAGGCAACAACATAGGATTGATCTGTTTCAGCTTCTGCCTAAATGGATTTGCCTCGTCTTTTAATGGGATTTTATGCTTGATGATAGAAATGTCATATGTTTTGAGGTCTTCGTAGGTCTAGGCAAACACATCAGCAAATTCCCTCAAAATTCCAATGTATTCAGATCTCTACAACTTTGTCAGACTTCTTGACAATTTGACAAACTTGGGCTCACTCTCGGCCCCAATGTTGCACTGAATAGTACCAGTGTCATCCTCCGAGGTCTCTCCTTTTAATGCCACATCATTTCTATCATAAATCCTTTCCAAAGGAACCAGTCCCCTTGGAATATGATTGCTGGGCAGCTGCACAATGTTACGCTCTGCAATCTTATTCAGAAAATTACCCCCATTAAGCTTTTCTTCAGAGATAGAGTCTCGGTCGATATGCATCTCTGAAAATTCTTCGATAGTCTCCAAGAACTTTTTGATCTCAAGATCATCCTAGAATACCTTCCAATGCTTGACGTTGTCAGGTATGGAGGGCCTGTATTTTACTTCCACCTCATATCTGAATTTAGGCTGCAAGGGTACTTTGAAATTACTTGCTAATGTAGCCAAGGAATCTGCCAGTGTGTTCTCCTCTCTTGGGATGAAAGAAATGTTAAATGTTGAGAAGAAACTGTCAATTAGGTCCCATACCTCATTTCTATAACTCCTGAGTCGAGGATGTTTAGCCTGATAGGCGTTTCTGATCTGTTGGACCACCAACTCTGCATCTCCGAACACTGCTACCTCCTGAATTCCCATTTCCCTTGCGGCTCTTAACCCTAGGACAAGATATTCATACTCTTCCACATTGTTGGTAGCTTCAAATTCTAATTTGTATTGTAGAGATATGGTTTCCTGAGTAGGTGACACAAAGACCACCCCAGCTCCAACGCCTTTCCTAGAAGAGGCTCCATCAAAGAACATTTTCCAGACAGGGGTGATGGAGGGAGGAAATTTAGGGGAAATGGTGGGCTACTTTTTGAGTTTAAGAGGAGGTTTGGGAGCATGGGTGAGTTGAAGAACATTGGAACCTAAATCAGTGTCCAAGGAAAAAATGGGATGGTTGGTAGGGTTGGCCTCATCGCTGATTATATAGGCCAGTTGGGCTTCCCTGTATAGTCTTCTATGCTCTCCTCCAAACACTGGGATAGTAGTGTATGTGAGGTCCATCTGCAAAGTTCCCCCCAGTCTATTTATCCAAGATCTTGATAACATCATACTGAACTTGGGGGGAACGTTAGCTACTACAATATCCATGACCACACTTTTCATGGGCAACTGGAACAAGGTCACGACCAGGTCTTTGATCACCCCGAGACATTGAACTTTCCTGGAGTCAAAGGAATAGAGGTCATGATAAGCTCGGGTGACTTCTAGTCCTAACTCTTCCATGACAACTTTGGGCATGAGGTTGTGAGAATCCCCCGAATCCATCAAGCAATTGTGTAGTACCTTGTCATGTATGTTCAAGGAAGTGTAAAAGGGAGGGGATGATTCATTCCTATCTTCTACCATAGGACCTAGAATAACTTTAGTCTTTTCATCTTGTAAATTGATGGAGTCTATGGGAAGGCATGAGACCTCAGACTGTAAAAGATCAGAGAAGCATTTCTTGAACCCTTCATGTTTAATCAATTCTGTCAGGGGCACAGGGATTCTGATTTTTTGAATTTCATGCTTGAAATTAAAAGAAGATGAGAGCTTTGGGATTTCTCTTATTTCGGGAGCATGAATCTGGATAATGGGAGAGAGGGGTTGGTGATTTTTACCTCTATGGTTGTCTGCTACTTCATTAGAAGGCTTCTCTACTCTAGTGGACTGCTCAGGAACATCAGATGTTGTTGTCTTTTTCTTGGACCTCAAATCATACCTGCCTTGGCCGCCACTAGTCTTGTCTCCCTTGCTCAGTTCATTTAGCTGGCTGTCCATGAGAGACTCATCGTATGCTGATTAAGTGAGCTGAGGAAAAGGATGAGTGTCTCTGAAGCAGTGGATTTCAAGATCAAGCTCATCTGTTTCACCTTCTTCCCCCTCAGCCACAAAATTGTTTTAGAAAGGGGCCTAAATTTTCTGGTCTTCTCTGTCTCTTCCCCTCTCTCTTTGCACATTCGGGGGAGTAAAATTGTTAGACCTCCTAAAACATCCTTTGTTTTCGGCATTCTGAGGGCCCTTGTATGCTTTCTTCCCCTCCACCTTCATTCTCTCCATCTCTGCGAACAGAGACTTAACCATCCTGGTCAGTTCATCCACTTGAGGGTGGGGCACCGATGATCCAGAAGTTGAGGTTTCCAATCTTCCCTTTCTTCTGTTTGCATCAGCCTTGTTCCTCAGTCTGTCAGCTTCTAACACATTGGATTCCACCTCCATGGCCACATCTTGCATTTGGGCTAAAGAAGTGTCTCTTCTTTATCTCAATAGAAGACAAAAATCAAGACCAAACACACTATCATAAGAAATCTTGGCCGAGGCTTCTGAGGGTTTTATTTCGGCAGGGATTTTATTATACATCTTATTAAAAATTTTGGAGAAGTCAGAGACAGACTCTCCTTCCATATTCTTCAAAGACCCGAACTTTGTCATGTAGTACATAAAATCTTTCCTATCGCCCCACTGCCTCAGGAAAGCACTATCCAGGGCTTCGATCCCAGCAATAGATCTGGGGGCCAATCCTCTAAACCACTTCCTCACCTCACCATCCAGGCTCTAGATGAAGACTCTCATCCAGACATCTTCATTTTCAATGTTCAGGTTGTCTGCATAACTGTAGAAAGAAGCCAGGTGCTCTTCCGTAGTTATGTCTCCTTCCCCAGTAAACTTGGGCATATATTTCAAGTAATATCCAGCAGGGAGAGGGTTCATATGATGGGGTAGAACTAAGGGAGCATATTTGGCAGCGACGATGGCATCCATTCTATTCAGAGGGGGATTAGAACTAGCCATGGGAATATTAGGTGGAGGAGAGCTTGGAGGAGAAGGGGTTCGTGAAGGGGCTACTGGGAATGCGTCTCGAAGTGGAGTGGGAAACAAGAGGGGATTTAAGGAGAAGGATAACGAGCTCAAGTCAGCAGGTGATCCTCTTTGTGCAGGAGTGGGGAAATTTTTTGCAGTCTGGGGTCTACACCAAGGTACATCTTTAGAGGAGAGGGGAGTGACAAGGATTTCTCCCTCCAATCCCAGACTAGGAGGGGAAAACTGAACAGGAACACTCCCAAAATTTAGGAAACGGGAAACCTCAGAAAGAGGCCTATTAAGAAACTGAGGAGGAGAAAATGGAGTTCCCACAGGAGGAGATGGTGGATTACTTGGTTCAGCAGTGGAAGCTTCTTCTTTAGGGGCCTTTCCTTTCCTGAGAACCACCTCCGGATTAGTTTCAGGTGTAGCTAGAGGCAGTTGTGGATGAGATCGCGTGTGTCTACCTATGAAATCCAGAATTAACACGGTAGGTTCGCCACAGTGGAGTCGTCACAATGGAGTTGCCAGGTGCACGGTAGCAATCTTCAAAGGCTCTGATACCCGATGCACCTTCAGAATTAGAGGCTCAATGTCATTCAATCCCGGGGAAAATTTTCAACTTCGTCCTTGGCAACGGTGTCAGAAATGTTAGCGTCAGAAGTCACTCCTAGATTGCTTGGAGGAGCAGAGCCCAACGCCCATCAGTTTTATGTCACGATTTGTTTAATGGGGTGATCATATGGGTGAAGACTCAAGAAAATATATATTTAACTTGGGAAATTGGGCTCTGCTCCTGCAAGGAATCCAGGAGTGACTTCTGACGCTAACAGGTCCATTCCCTAGGAATGTAAAGAGAAACAAAATGAGATATATCATCATTGCAGCTAAATTTTTTAGTAAACCAGCGGAGGCTAAATCTATGCAGGATTATACCTACTCATACAGCTACAAGATTTATGTATGAAAAATGTTTTTATTAGATTTGGATACCCTTTATTGATTAAAGCAGTCAGGGGTAATGGTTTGTCGATGACACAGTTAAGATCATGCTTCTGAATTTATAATTCAACATAATAGAAGTTCATCTTCTCATTTGGATGGTAATATATCAAGTGAATCATTCGGCAAGATATTGGCATCAAAGTTAACAAACACTGTAATGTCAAGCAATATGACTGGGATGATCAAACCAGTAATCTTATACACACATCGAACTGCATAGAAGAAGTTGACTGGTCATACCCCATTCAAATTGGTTTATCGTCAAGAAGTTCTAGTCCCATTATAATTTTAATTGTGTCTCTTCGAACTAGATTTGTGATGAAATGGGATGATAAAAGTTTGGACTCTGCACTGAAATAAACTTTAACAACTAATCAACTTGATTAATTCTAAAAGCCTTGTATATTGCAATCCTAGGCATCACATGTATGCTTTAAAATGAATGCCAATCTAATCATCTAATCAACTATTGAATGCCAAGCTAATCAGGTAATCAATTGTTATGGGCTCTAAATTATTATATCACAATATTAGGTGTGTCATGTGTGCTTTAAAATCTGTCTGTATGAAAAAATGAATGTTAAGATGAGTTAATTCTGAAAACCTCATGTCTTGTGGTTATGAGAATCCCATATGCTCTTACCCAAGACTGTTTCTATTAACCGTTCAAATTTTTTGTCCCAAGTTGTGTTCTTGGTCAATGGCATTGGGGATGCAGTTAAAATGAGGTGGTTGTCATGAGAATCTAGGTATCCAGGTTTCTTCTCCTCTTTTCAACCACAATTTATATTATCCAAGTGATTATCTTAAGTGATCTAATTACACTAATCAATGGTGCCAAGCAAAAGATAAATACCAACAGTGGAAGATTTCATTACCTTTGACCCTCTCGAATATCTAAAGTTTCCCTCTTGCTAAACAAAATCTGAAACATTTATTTCATACCCCTTTTACTTTCTCTATGTTTGTTATAACATTTTTTTGTACAAGCTTCCAAGATCAACACCTATTTCTTTCTTCCTCAGGAAACTCCATACCTATTGATTTTTCCTTTTAAAAACCTATATTGAACTTTGTTTTTGAAAGTAAAAAAATTCAAAGTATTGACCTTCCAGATTCTTAACAGTAAAACATCCCCTCTTGTATAAACAACTAAATTGTTTGTAGCTATATTTAAAGACACTAAGCCTAGTTCTCTTACTTACATTCTCCATGGCAGCTTCTAAGGGTTGAAATTTTGTAATACATTTAACAATGTCATTATTAATGGTAAATCTCCTTAGCTAATTTTTAATTTCTATTTTCAAAAAGATCTATCACATCATTGACCTCTATAAATATGTTTGTAGGCCAACAAAATACACCTAGAGCTTAACCACTTGGTAGAGCTCCTAGGGCAATGGGTTTCCACTACCTGTATCACAAGAAGAAGCCCCATTTGCTAGGAATTTTTCCAAAGATGATCTTGTTCTAGATAAAATAGATAAGGAGCTTTTGGGTCGTTCAGATGGCCAATTCACCTATGGTGGATGGTGTGTAGGGAGTTGAGAAAATGTGAGAGATCCCTATGCAATCAGAGGAGATCTTGCAGTTTTCAAACCTGGTCCAGGTGACAAAAAACTAGAAGGGTTACTGTTGAAATTATTAGCACCCGAAAACTTTCATGCTAAACAATATATATGACTTTTAGATACTTGTGCTAACTTGTGACAAATGAAATTATTTTGGCCCAGAATATCTTAATTCTGCATAAGAATTTGAACATGAGCACAGGATTGAGCAACTTCACCAATACAAAGCTATTGTATTTCCATATTGTCTTAAACCCAATCTCTCTCTCTAGCTACTACTTAGACAATGAAAGTAGCAATTGGTTCCATCAATCATGTAATCTCAAGCCATCAGTGATTAAGTTATTAAGGCATTGAGGATATCAATATGGTTCGAGGGGCATAAGTATAAGAGGTGTAAATTAACATTCATGATTCATTACATATAGTGTTTTAACTTTTAATAAGAATGACACAAGAGTTTGCACTACAATGAGTAGAATTGCTTCAGCTTAGGGGAATCTAGTTTGGCAAATTGCTCAGGAGTTGCCCTGGCCTCATTCCATGTGGGTAAGGTACACCATAGTGAGAAAATTTTAAAATTTTACAATGACAGGTTGGGCAAAGTAGGGTTTTCTCAGGAAAATATTTTCTTTTGATTCATRTTTTKCATCTTGTSTAAGTTATTGTAGATGTCTTTKCTCCTTTCATTTCTTTTACAGTAAGCTAAATGTCTGTAAATGTTCTCATAACTYAGCTATTAATGAATTGAGGAATTCAACAGGCTTCTTATGTCTCAATTATGTTCAAATAGATTTTAGTCAATACTTACATTACCTACCTGCACAGTGGGAAAATTATGTAAATTAATACTGTTGAAAATTGTTTCTGAAGCCAGATTTTAAAATCAGGAAGGATTTTCCAAAGGATAGGCTAATACATTTTTCAGAGCCAATTCAACCCATGTTAAAAGTTTCAAGACCTTAGTATTATTCTTCTTAAGATTGTTATATATCATTCTTATGTTTACAGAACATGGTCATTTATTTTTTATATTTGTGTTGATTATGGTTTTATCAAATACAGATACATGCCATGTTGAGTTTCCAAAACTTGAAGCATTGAACATTCTTTGTGAATTTTGTATGCACCATTGAAACATTGCCAATGAACTGTGTCTGCTCTGTTTAAAATTGTAGTTATACAATTTTCAAACATAGACAGAAGGTCAGGCTGTCATCAACTAAGGAACATTCTTAAACACTAACGATAGAAATTATGAGTGCTGATTTTTGTGCATATTTTGTATGCACATCTATGTTTAGACTTTGGAATTTGTTATTTATATTGACATGTTTACTTCTGATCCAACCATTTAAGGTATGTACACCGATTGTATGTTGGTTACACTATAGCAACTGGAAGCACAGGGTACAAATTCCTTTGTTATTCTAAGGAGAATCCACTGCAAGGTTTTTATACATTAAGGAGTTTGGTTGATGACAAGATACTTTGGCTGGGAAAAAGGTTGCCTTTTAAACTTCTGCTTCCTTGAATCTTTGTATTGGAAGATCAGGTATAGTCATGGATGATTGTGCTGACAGGAGAAACGCACTGCCTATTGGAGCTAGTAGGTGGGGTACTTGTTTTTCTTTTGGAGAAAAAAATCGTGAGGCACAAAGTACTCATTACCCTACAAGAATTGGAGGTATTTACCATACTAAAGACATGGAACCAAGGAAATACTCCAAAATTGGTGGACATCCCTCAAACAGCAAGTCACCATTGAAAAACTCAGTTTCAGCAGTTCCTAAACTAGGAGGTAGTTACCATACTGAAGACATGGAACCAAGGGAATACTCCAAAATTGGTGGACATCCCTCAAACAACAAGTCACCATTGACAAAGTCAGTTTCAATAGTTCCTAAACTAGGTATCTCCAGTTCATCAAACTTGAAAAAGACATGCAAGGTGCAACCGAATTCTGCTGTTGCTGGGCAATCAAGTTCCACAAGAAATATCGTTGTTGGGTTGGGGCAAACATGGAAGGTTAGAGTTTCTTTCCATAAGGGAGAACCAATCAATAGCAATAGACTTGGTCTATCAAAAATATTGATTTGACAAGCTCTGAAGGATCAACCTCTGACTTGGACTTTCTTCAGGAAACACTAACTTCTTCTATGAGTAGAAATCTCTTTTGTGGTGGTTCTAGTGTGGAAATGAGAGATAAAAGAGTTGTTTCTAGTAGGTTTCTCAATAGATACGAAGTTGGAATGATATGGAGTTATTGATGTAAACAATAGTTTGTTAGATTTAATGTATGGGGAACAAAAACATAACTGGATTGGCATAGAGGAAAATGGGACTAGGAATATAGGAGTAGGACCTCCTCTGATATATGGGCTCATGAATGATGCAAACAGTCGGTCAGTAATTTTTGAAAATGATCATGAATCTGCCTCTAATGATTCTTTTGTCTCTCCCCAATCAGTGGCTGAAGATCTATTTGATGTGGATGTTGCAACTTGCTAGTAGCAATGATTCTCTCTTACATTCTAGCCCACTGTTAAGTCAAAGAGCTTAAGACCATGGGAATTTCAGAAGGCCAATGCTAGGCTATGCAGATAACTCACCTATGAGTCTTTGTGAGGTTGTGAATATGTCTATGTCTTCTGTATCTAAAGTTAAATGCAAGGCTTCTATCACGTGATCTACAAGCCAAGTTGCAAGTAAAATTTTATCTCAGCAAATTCCTAGTATAGGATCTGGATCTGGATCAAAGGATAAGTATTCCAGGAGGCCCTCAACAAGAGCTAGTAGGTGCATAATTTTGGCTTCATATCATCATTTGATGCACTTGCTTTTAATGTTTCTTCATCCAGTGACTAGGTCGTGGAGCAGCCTGGCAACACGAGACTTGATCTAGGTGGGAAAATAATTGATGGCGATGATTCAGCAAGGAGCCGACACTTGGAAGAAGTGCCAATGGCAAGTAATATAGGTGGGCCAGTGTCAAAGAGATCTATCTGTGCTGGAGAAGGAATTGGCCAATGCCATATGACTTTAAAGACCAATTCAACTCTCAAGCTTCTAGAAGAACAGTTTATGCTATGCAACCTGGTGCTTGCTGCTCTCTGGGAATTCTGGGAGGGGACAGTGTTGTGGAGTTTGGGATTCCAACAGAAAGAAACAACAATAGTATGGCAGTATCAGACCAATCTATACTTCTTGGTAATAGATTTGAGGTACCAATCCCTTCCTCTTTCAGGGGGCAAAGTTCCCATGTTGTTTCACAAAGGAAAAATGAAGTCTCGAATGTAGTGGTATGCACAATGGGGGAGAAGGTTGCAAGCCGATTTGTTGTCAGCACCAAAAGGGGCACATTGAGTGTAGACCGTTTAGATTAGCAGGATCTTTAAGTAGACTCAATAATACTTGTATTAATACCAATAGTAGTTCTCACAGCCTTCTATCATAGGATAATGTTGGCAATAACAGATTGGCTATATCCGGTCCAACACTTTCAAAGGCACCTCCAGTACCCCCAAGGGCATAGTCTGGTCGGTCACAGAAAAATGCAAGTTCATCTATATTTTTATCTTTCTTAGGAATTGCCCCGGCTTGGGCACCCCCAACTTTGCCCTCATCTAGTGCTACATTTCTTGCATCTTCAGTGGATACAAATTAGTCAAGCTTCCTTGCTGGGCTTGTTTTTGGAAGATCATGATCAGGCGGTGAGTGTCCTGCTGGAAGGCCCATGTTTTCCCACTCTGAAGTTGGTGGATGCAATTGAATTTTTTATGCACTCCCCCATTGAAAATGTCAGTCAAACACGGGATGCAATTGAAGGACTAGCAGAGATACCTCCCTTCTTGTCTCTCACCATGTGCATGCCTTTAAGCTTGGTTCTCTATTTCTTTAATTTCTTTCCTTATGCTTCTGAATGTTATAGTCTTCATGTCTATTTTTCTTTTCTCAAAAATTTAATTTGTCAGTTATCTTTTGAATGTGTGGATAGCAAAAGTTAAAACCGCTATATCCAATTGCAAATATGGATGGGATGAACCAATTCTTGTCTCCATGACAGGTTTAAGGCATCCTAGATTTGTCTATTTATGTGACTTGTGTTTTCCAATAGCTTCTGCCTGATGCAGTGCAATATGCATAGATCAAAGTGAAAATAGATGGTTGGGAAAATATATAAATAGTGAATGGAATTTGCAAAGTGTGTTTTCAGTGGATATATGTTTAGAAAATGAAGCATTTTTGCATGAAAGCATAAAATATGTAAACTAGTTGGTTTTATTTATGAAAGTGCTAGATCTATCTTTGTTTAAGATTAGTTTCCTATTGCGAAAATAGTGCATGGATGATAGTATTATTTCTTTTAAATAGAAACTATGTTTAGCATTATATTTGTTATGTGTTGTGTGCAAGGATTTTGGTCTATGGAACATGGAACTTATACGACATAATTGTTTTTTAACAGTTTCAGCTGCAACAATGATCCAGGTGGATATCGGTGGCAACCCACCTTTTCCAAATGGCTCAAAACAGTTTTCTGGCCATTTTGGCAATTTACTATTTTTAGCAGGTTTTAACTTCTGGGGCCATTTTGAGGTTCCAAATGAAGGTTTTTCAAGATTGAGGTTCTCAATGATATCTGAAGGCATAATTGAGCCCCCAAAATGAAT